>SJYC01048170.1:0-206030 GCA_006408675.1 Madoqua kirkii | reverse complement strand
AACTGGCAGTCCACGCGCCATCAGGGTGTAGAATGAAGACGGATGACTGTAGCTAAGAGACAATTTGAAAAGGGATAAATACAGGCAACAAGTTATTCACCACAGCAATTTGTAAAGAGCGTTAAAAACCTGCAGATGGGTTGTTTCACATCATCTCCTTTTCCATTTGCAGGCTGACAGGCTGGGGTAAACGACAGTGATGGATAGCTTCGGGCCTGGCCCCTTAATCTACTGCTCTGCCATTGATTAGTTTGGCTGGCACCACACCCCAGGGTGGTGGACGTGACTGTCTCTCCTAGAATTCCGAGTCAGAGCTGGGCTGTTGGACTTGGAAGGTACTCTTTGAGGAGAAAGGCTGGGGAGAGGGCTGGGGAGGGGATGGGGGGCAGAGAAGCCCCCCAAGGGTTTGATATTGGAGACCTAGAAGCTGGCACAGAGCAGCAGGAAGTTTCTGTAGCAGAGGATGGATTTGAACAGGAGAAGATACCAGGGGAGGAGAGCAAGCAGAAGTTGAGAACCTCAGTCCAGCCCTCCAGCCCAGGCTCCACGAGAGGCTGGCTCCCCTCCATCTGGCCTGGCAATGACAGATCCTTATTTATTTTATAGGAATGTAATGTACAACATGGGGCTTCCCAGGTGGCGCTAGTGGTAAAAACAAAAAACAAAAAACAAAAAACAAAAAATCCCTCCTGCCACTGCAGGAGATGTAAAAGATGCAGGTTCAATCCCTGGGTCGGGAAGATCCCCTGGAGGAGCGCATAGCAACTCCCTCCAGTACTCTTGCCTGGAGAATCCCATGGACAGAGGAGCCTGGCAGGCTACAGTCCATAGGGTCGTAAAGAGTCAGACACGACTGAAATGACTTACCATGGCACAAAGCCCAACACAGTGACTATAGTTTTTATTTATTTTGTCCAAGGCACGTGGGATCTTAGTTCCTCAATCAGGGATGGAGTCTTAACTTCACCAGGCCACCAAGGAAGTCCCCAGATTGCTTATAGCCTCTGTATCCCAAGTGCCCAGCTGAGTGTCTCTCTATGAATGAATCAGCAGGTAACATTCTTCCAGTGTTATAAATGGGAGGGTGGAAATCCTACAGAGAGGGAGATTATAATTATCTGGGGCCCGGGAGGAGCTGATCTCAGACTGAGTTTAGGATGTCCAAGAGAAGAGAGGATAGATGGGGAACCCTCAAGATGACACGCAGGCAAGAAGGACACAGGCTGGCAGGCTGCTGCAGAGGGGATCAAAAGATTAGGAGGTATCAAAGACTACAAATTTAGGACAAGGTGAGAATGCACAGTTCTCCATAGTGGCTAAGAAATTAGAGAAGAAAGATTTGAGGAAGAGATATGCTGCTATATTGGTACTGGAAAAAGCATTAGGGTCAGATTGGGGGAACTTTGCTCTTGCCTCTGTTCCCCATATGGCTCACTGTAGGGTGCTGGGCATTGATGGAAACCTCCATGGGCTCTGCATCCTGAATTTAAAGAGAGAAATGTGGAAAAGAGTAGCAGGTCACACTTTTAGTGTGCTTTGCTGTGTAAAGAAATGTTCTGGCCATCATGATACCATTTGATCCTTCTAATAACCGAGAGAGAGGGAGGAGGGCAAGTTTTATTGTCCCCATTTTAAAGTTGAACAAGTAGGGGTTCAGAGAGGTTAAGAAACTTGGCCAAGTTCACACAGCTTATAAGTGTAAACTCAGGCTCTAGTCTCTGCCTCTGCTATAACACACAGCTCCATGGCTTCTGGGACTTAAGCACTTAGAGGAAAGTGGGGCTACTGAGGTACAGATCAACCAGCTTCTAAACAAACCCTCACCTAAGTTTTAATCTTTAGAACAAAATACATTTTTTCTGAAAACTGAGCAATTGTTGCCTGCTGGTCCATGAGTCTGAGTGCCCCTGAGATCCCTCAGTCTTGCCAGAAGGATGATGAGAACACAGATGAACATTGGTTTCCTTAGAAACGGATTGACCTCTGATTGAGATGACTAGTTCTGGTGTTGACATCCTGCCTGCCTGCTCCCTAACCAAAGCCACACTGTTCTGTAAAGTTTGGTATAGGGCGCACCTCCTCCTTGAAGACCTCCCTGATAATCACATCACATTGAGAACTTCCCGCTCTGGGAGCTCAGCGTGCTTGAACCTACACTGCTTTTATATTGCCAACCAGGCCAGATTTCTGAGATTTGCTTAATAAATCCGATTACCTTGTGATTCTGTGGGAGAGAGTTGGACTCAAGGGCCTTTTCCAGATGGTTCCCTGCCCCCACATCCCTGCCAGGCGTTGACCCTGAGCGAGTCAGGATTAATGAATTGAGCCCTATGTGGGCAGCTAAGTACCTGCCTGCCCTTGAACAGGTCACTTTGCCCTACATGGGTCTGTGGTTCTTGCCTGTAAATTAAAGAGGTGACGGTGGGAGAGACAGATGACTGGGTCAGTGCTTGTCAGCCCTGGCTATCTGTCAGAAACACTTGTAGAACTTCTGAGAATTCAGAGATCTGGGACCAGTTTCAGTCCTCCTGGATCGAAATCTCTGGGGAAGTGGCCTAAACATCTGGCTCTCTTTTTCCTAGGCCACACAGCTGATTTTGATGTTCCACTGCGGCTGGGAAACAGCGCCCTCCTCGGAGGATCAGAGCAGCCGCCAGTCAGGCACGTGCCTAGCTCTGCGCTCTCCTCATCACATCTCACTGGCTACAGCTTGGCTACCTTCTCAGATCTCAGGCTCCGAGACAGGTAAGCACACTCAAGAGGATTTATGGGGATGGTCCCCAACCTTTTTGGCACCAGAAACCAGTTTCATGGAAGACAATTTTCCCAAGAACCGGGGCAGAGAACGGTGTTGGGATGATTCAAAGAAAGTGAAAGTGAAAGTGAAGTGGCTCAGTTGTGTCCGACTCTTTGCAATCCATGGACTGTAGCCCACCAAGCTCCTCTGTCCATGGGATTCTCCATGCTAGAATACTGGAGTGGGTTGCCATTTCCTTCTCCAGGGTATCTTCCCGCCCCAGGGATCGAACCAGGTCTCCCACATTGCAGGCAGACGCTTTAACCTCTGCACCACCAGGGAAGCCTGGGATGATTCAAGTGCGTTACATTTATTGTGCACTTTATTTTTTTTAATGTATTTATTTTTAACTGGAGGATAATTGCTTTACAATGTTGTGTTGGTTTCTGCCATACATCAGCATGAATCAGCCATTGGTATACACATGTCCCCTTCCTCCTGAACCTCCCTTGTGCACTTTATTTATATTATTATTATATCAATTCCACCTCAGATCATCAGGCATTAGATCATAGAGGTTGGGGATCCCTTCTGTAGGAGAATAACACCCGTAAGAGAGTGAGGGAAACAGGCGGGGCAGAGGGACAAGGTAAGCACACGTGGTTACAAGACCTTGGCCAAGCCCAGTGCTGAGACCGAGGTCCTTAACGTTACCTTGAGTGGAGGTGAGTGGGTCAAGCCTCTGCATCCCACATAAATAAGTCTTTGGTTGTGGGCAGCCTCTGTGGAAGGTCCCTAACATTGGGGATGGCAGCTCCCTTTTGCCAAGAATATTGTTGGGAAGCCATCAGCAGGCAGTGCCCAGGCAGCTGGAGAACTGAAGGCCTGGTTCCTGAAGATGAGGTCTGGGCGTCCACCCCCCCACCCCACCCAAAAGCATCTGCTATATTCTGATGCCCGTTCATGGTAACAGAGCCTCAGACACTGATTTGTTGAAGGGATCCCAGGTCAAACTGCATCTTCTCTGCACATGGCTCAAAGCTACACAGAACATTGGGAACATCTGCATAAAATCTGGAACCCTAGCTCTGTACCCCACCCCCTATACACACATATGGACATACAAGCACACACTCACATACACACCACAGTACAGGGAGGGTCGAGGGCCAGACCTCAAGTCCTGAGGATAACTGTCTCAAGAGACCAAACAAGGCTGTAGTAGCAATATTAAGACAAGCCTACATCTGTGAAACTCAGAAGTTGTGTTCCAGCATTGCTGCTAAGTCCCTTCAGTCATGTCCGACTCTGTTTGGCCCCATAGACAGCAGCCCACCAGGCTCCCCCATCCCTGGGATTCTCCAGGCAAGAACACTGGAGTGGGTTGCCATTTCCTTCTCCAAAGCACGGAAGTGAAAAGTGAAAGTGAAGTCCCTTAGTCGTGTCCGACTCTTCGCGATCCCATGGATTGCAGCCTACCAGGCTCCTCTGCCCATGGGATTTTCCAGGCAAGAGTACTGGAGTGGGGTGCCATTGCCTTCTCTGATTAAATGTATCTTAATAAAAAATTGCTGTTGTTGTGTAGTCACTAAGCTGTGTCTGACTCTGGTGACCCCATGGACTATAGCCTACCAGGCTCCTCTGTCCGTGGCATTTCCCAGGCAAGAATACTGAAGTGGGTTGCCATTTCCTTCTCCAGGGAATCTTCCCAACCTAGGGATTGAACCCTAGTTTCCTGCATTGACAAGCAGATTCTTTACCACTGAGCCACCAGGGAAACCCCTACTAAAAAATAATTACCATTAATTTACACACCAGAAATGTTGTTTATTTTTATTGTTCAACATAACATGTTTTGTGTGTGTGTCAGTCACTCAGGTGTATCCAACTCTTTGTGACTTCATGGACTGTAGCCTGCTGAGCTCGTCTGTCCCTGGAATTCTCTAGGCAAGAATATTAGAGTGGGTAGCTATTCCTTTCTCCAGGGGATCATCCCGACCCAGCAGTTGAACCCAGGTCTCCCACAACGCAAGTGGACTCTTTATCATTTGAGCCACTAGGGAAACCCATAACATGCTTTAACAGTGTGTAATTGTTAACAGCTTTGGAAGGACTGATGCTGAAGCTGAAACTCCAATACTTTGGCCACCTGATGCAAAGAACTGACTCTTTGGGCAAGACCCTGATGCTGGGAAAGATTAAAGGTGGGAGGAGAAGGGCATGACCGAGGATGAAATAGGTTGGATGGCATCACTGACTTGACGGATGTGAGTCTGAGTAAGCTCCGGGAGTTGGTGATGGACAGAGGCCTGGCATGCTGCAGTCCATGGGGTCACAAAGAACTGGACATGACTGAACAACTGAACTGAATGAACTGAAGGACCCTGCAGAAGCCTGACAGGGCCTTGGTACCCCGCTGACTGGGGGCATAGGTCCTTTCTCTTTCTGCTTCAGGGACCCCTCCCCAGGCCCTGGCATGGTGGGGGGCAGGGGGTGGGGGCGCTGCCCCAGACCAGCATGGTTGGCCATCAACTCAGGTGCCCTTATTTGGCCATTGGTGGGGCTCCTTGGCACCCAAGTGCTTCTCCTGGAGCAGGCCTGAGCAGGCTGGGTTTCAGCCCAAGATGGGGGTGGCCCTGCTCACTCCCATTTGATTCAAGGCCTCAGAAAGCAGAGTGGGAAAGCAGCAGCTGTGAGCAGAGGAAGGCCTGCCTCGTGCAGCAGAAACACCAAAATAGACTCAGCAGTAGAGGGAAGGGTGGAGGAGGCAGTCTGAACACTCACCTTGGGGACAGCCAGCCCTGAGGGAGCCCGGAGAGGAAGAATGGGCTGGGGTACAGACGGTGAGAAAACGCCTCTGACCGGGAGCAGCGCTGGGGCCCCCAGAGCCTGGGTGTTCGCGCTCTGTCCAGGCACCCACGCACTCTCCTGCTTGCTCTCTCTCATCTGCATTCATTCACCGACCCCCTTCCTTTGCTCACTCTTCTTGTTTCTCAGACGGAGCTTTCCTGTGGGCGGGACAAGCCTGTTTTCGAGCCCTACACCACTTCATCACCCAGCGCAGTGTCTCCCCTCCCGGACTTAATGAATGTTTGTTTATTCTTTCATTTTCATTCCACCTCAGATTTCATTCACTTTCTTTGAAGACTTTGTGTCTCTGAGGGCATGCAGGGAGCTCCCAAAGGCATTCAGAGCAGAACAGGAACCTCTTGAGGCGAGTTAAGAGTCAGGTCCATGAAGGAATTTGGTTCTAGCTCAGGCGGTGCGGGGCTCCAAGCGGCTTGGCCAGCCTGAGGGTCAGGGCCAGGGAGAAGCCTGCCTGGGCTGTGTGTGGGCCTAGCTTGGGAAGTGCCCCTGCGGGGAGCTGGACACTACAGTGGAAAGGATTTGGGTCTCGAGAGGGAATGGAACACCCCAAGAGGACAGGAGCAGAGGGGGAGTCAAGAATGAGTGGAGAGAGGAGATAGATGCGGTGAGAGGACCCTGATGGGGAGACCACAGAGGGAGGCTGTGCTGTCCTCTGGCTGTCCAGGGCTGCTGGCTGTGCCTGGCCTCTGTAGACTGCCTGGGAGCTTGGTTTGCTAGACTCCACTTTTGCATGGGCTAGGATGGATGCAGTAATCACTGAGAGTTTGCCCACCAAGCAGAGTCTATCCTGACAGCCTCAAAATGAGCAAGAGGAAACTGATTTTGAAGAATACACAATCCCAGGACTGAATGGTTCATGGCTAGCCAGGGTGTCATGCAGACTTATCAGCTCCTAATCACCAAGCTGCCCTGTGACATTGTCTGTGAATGACTTACGCGTGTGTGTATTTGTGTGTGCTCAGTTGTATCCCAGCTCTTTGCAGCCCCACGGACTGTAGCCCACCAAGCTCCTCTGGCCTTGGCATTTTCCAGGCAAGAATACTGGAGTGGGTTGCTGTTTCCTTCTCCAGGGGATCTTTCCAACCCAGGGATTGAACCCCGTGTCTCCTGCATTGACAGGCAGATTCTTTACCACTAAAGTCACCTTGGCAACCAATTAGAAGATGAATTTGGACCAGCTAAAAATCACCTCCTCCCAAAGGAGAAAAGAAACGAGCTGGTCTCAGTCTGCACCTCTGTCATCTCCTGGCAGGCATTCGTGAGCATGCACATTCACTCAGCTTGTGTTAACCCAGGTCCTCTGAGAGCTGGCCTGATGCTTGTTCGCCGAGTGGATCTAGGTCTCTAGGTCTCTTCCTGCCCCTTGCCTGAGGGATTCTGCCCAGACTCTTTCTTCTCCTGCAGGAGGGTCTTGCTGAACCTCAGCCGTGTCTGCACCATTGTCAAGGGCAAATTCTGGCACTGCTCAGGTAAGGGGCTCGGAATTCACATCCTTACCACTTGCCTCCTCACATCTCTTCCACTTTCTCAGGAGGCATGCTCAGTCGCTTTAGTTGTGTCCGACTTCTTGTGACCTCATGGGCTGTAGCCCGCCAAGCTCTTCTGTCCATGGGATTTTCCAAGAAAGAATACTGGAGTGGGTTGCCAGGCCTTCCTCCAGGGCATCTTCCAAACACAGGGATCAAGCCTGGGTCTCCTGCATTGCAGGTGGATTCTTTACCCCTGAGCCACCTGGGAAGCCCTTATCAGGAGGAAGGAACTCTTTCCAGGTCACAGAGAAGAGGGTGGGGGATTTAGACCCTCCACCTTTTTATTCAGAGGACCTCAAATAGGAACAGCTTCCTTCAGTGGCCTCTGGGGACGTAGCTGTTTGTCCCTGGTAAACAGGAGAAGCAAATAGGGATGTGAGTTCCCAGGCACAGGCTTGCAAAGGGCTGGCCTCTCTCCCCTGCCCATCTGGGCCTTGCCAGGATGCACAGACGAGGCATCCAGGGAAAGGGGAAGTCTGAAATTCCCAGAGTAGCTTGCTGCAGAAGAGTGTGGGGATGCCCTGTCACCGTCTCTCCACCATAGCTGATCCCTCCCTGTTGCCATCTGTCCCCCCTCAACCCCATCTGCTGGCTGAGATTGCAGTTTCCAGCAAGGACCGAGGTCATCTGGTGTCCAGAAGAGCCTCCATCACTGCATTACTCGTGCAGGAGGCAGTCATGCCTTCGGGAGTCCACCCCCAAAACATCCTCTGGACCCTCAGCTGGAGCGGTGGGAGAGTTTCTTCAGCAGAGGAAAGGCCACCACAGCGGGAGGGGAGAGGAGGTGAAAGGTTTCTGGGACGAGCCACTCCGACGAGCTTTGGCAGTTTTGAAGGTCACTTTTTTCCCCTTCCACCAAAGAATTTAATTAGGCTTCTATAAAGCAGTTAGATTTAGGAGCGGAACATTTTTAGCTCCCCTGCTAGGAGTGCTCATGAATATTAAAGACCGAGGAAAGAGGCAGGAGCTGGGCCGGCCGGCACCCTACCCGGAATCCCTGGGGACTGTGGCGTGTGGGCACAGGAGAAAGGGCAGCTGGGTTCCTTTGGCGATGGTGGAGGGGGGCATTTCCTGCACAGCCCCCAGCAGCCCCGTATCATTAAGAGTTGAAGTCATCACTCCTTCCACTCGGCCAGGACCCATGCTGGAGTGTCCTGGAGTTCAGTGCTGGCCTGATGACACAGATGACAGCAGAGGGGGGGCAGGCCTTGGAAAGGGCACTGAGGAACCACTCCCCAGGCCACCAACTGCTCAGGTAAGGGGCTCGGAATTCACATCCTTACCACTTGCCTCCTCACATCTCTTCCACTTTCTCAGGAGGCATGCTCAGTCGCTTCAGTTGTGTCCGACTTCTTGTGACCTCATGGGCTGTAGCCCGCCAAGCTCTTCTGTCCATGGGATTTTCCAAGAAAGAATACTGGAGTGGGTTGCCAGGCCTTCCTCCAGGGCATCTTCCAAACACAGGGATCAAGCCTGGGTCTCCTGCATTGCAGGTGGATTCTTTACCCCTGAGCCACCTGGGAAGCCCTTATCA
Organism: Madoqua kirkii; assembly: GCA_006408675.1. NCBI lineage: Eukaryota > Metazoa > Chordata > Mammalia > Artiodactyla > Bovidae > Madoqua > Madoqua kirkii. Next base: position 197,362 of record SJYC01048170.1, on the reverse strand, counting down.
GGAGGAAGGAACTCTTTCCAGGTCACAGAGAAGAGGGTGGGGGATTTAGACCCTCCACCTTTTTATTCAGAGGACCTCAAATAGGAACAGCTTCCTTCAGTGGCCTCTGGGGACGTAGCTGTTTGTCCCTGGTAAACAGGAGAAGCAAATAGGGATGTGAGTTCCCAGGCACAGGCTTGCAAAGGGCTGGCCTCTCTCCCCTGCCCATCTGGGCCTTGCCAGGATGCACAGACGAGGCATCCAGGGAAAGGGGAAGTCTGAAATTCCCAGAGTAGCTTGCTGCAGAAGAGTGTGGGGATGCCCTGTCACCGTCTCTCCACCATAGCTGATCCCTCCCTGTTGCCATCTGTCCCCCCTCAACCCCATCTGCTGGCTGAGATTGCAGTTTCCAGCAAGGACCAAGGTCATCTGGTGTCCAGAAGAGCCTCCATCACTGCATTACTTGTGCAGGAGGCAGTCATGCCTTCGGGAGTCCACCCCCAAAACATCCTCTGGACCCTCAGCTGGAGCGGTGGGAGAGTTTCTTCAGCAGAGGAAAGGCCACCACAGCGGGAGGGGAGAGGAGGTGAAAGGTTTCTGGGACGAGCCACTCCGACGAGCTTTGGCAGTTTTGAAGGTCACTTTTTTCCCCTTCCACCAAAGAATTTAATTAGGCTTCTATAAAGCAGTTAGATTTAGGAGCGGAACATTTTTAGCTCCCCTGCTAGGAGTGCTCATGAATATTAAAGACCGAGGAAAGAGGCAGGAGCTGGGCCGGCCGGCACCCTACCCGGAATCCCTGGGGACTGTGGCGTGTGGGCACAGGAGAAAGGGCAGCTGGGTTCCTTTGGCGATGGTGGAGGGGGGCATTTCCTGCACAGCCCCCAGCAGCCCCGTATCATTAAGAGTTGAAGTCATCACTCCTTCCACTCGGCCAGGACCCATGCTGGAGTGTCCTGGAGTTCAGTGCTGGCCTGATGACACAGATGACAGCAGAGGGGGGGCAGGCCTTGGAAAGGGCACTGAGGAACCACTCCCCAGGCCACCTCTAGGGCGCTTAGTGCCCCTGAGAGGAGGGCCAGTTCCCTGAGGCCAGCTTCAAGGCTTTCCTACAGCAAAGGTCAGCCACCTCCCCATCCAGAGCATGACTGGGTCATGCCAGAGAGCAGGGGCTGATCAAGTCACTGTGTGCTCAGCCTGCACAGGGCACAAGACAGACCTGCATCTGGCCTGCAGAGGTTTCCAGTGGAGCCAGGAGACCGACAGGCTCCCCAGAGCTGTCTAAGAGAGCGAGTGGACGAGTCCAGCTGCGCTCAGTGAGAGCATTCTTAGTCCCGTGGACTGTGGCTGGGTTGGGGGTGAGGAGCCCCCTCCAGCTCCTCTGTGGATGTCAGCCGGACCCCACCTTCTGACATGTTCCCACAGTGTGCCGAACTCTCCAGACAGGTTCAATCCCATCATCACCCAGGAGCCCCACTCACAGGGTCCCTGAGGAAGACACGGGGCTGGGGGCCTCCTGTCCCCTTCCATTTTACAGATGGGGAAACTGAGTTCTTGAGGATGTCAGCCCTGACATAATCCCCGAAGGAGCCAGGGTAGATGCCCAGGCCCAGTATCAGCAGGTGGGGCCATGGGAAAGGAAGAAGGCAGCCTGTTTCTGGGCTCAGGTTGGAACTGTTCTCCTGACAGCTGCCTGCCCATCCTGGTCTTAGTCATCTGCCCACAAAAACCCTCCACACAGCATGGCAGCAGCTGACGGCTGGAGCTCTGGGCCAGGAGCCCAGAGAGCTGTAAAGAGGGTGGTGGGTCTGTTCGGGGCTGTTTGTGATTTCAGATCTTTGAAGGCCCAGCCAGGAAATAATCTGTCCTTCTGTTGAGGCCTGGATTTGACCCACAGAGCTGCTGAGCTGGCCAGGGCCTCACTGTCTCCCAGCTGCTGCAGCCCGGAGTGGCACCGGTGTTATCCAATGAGGCCTATGGGTTTTGTTTTTTTGTCTTGTTTTTAAGAAATAGAGGCCTTACCAAGGTCTTGAGATGTCTCATTTGTGAATGCCGGACCTATTCTCTGACAGTCTTGGTTTCATCACTGACTTGTGCTGTGACCTTGGGCAGATTCCCTACCTCCATGGGGGAAGTTTTCTCTTGAGCACAGTATGTTGACAAGAACACCAGGGATGCCTGCAAAGTCTGTTTCTTGATGTCTCAGTGAGACCCTTTTCCCAGGGGGCAGCTCTGGCCATCTGGGTTCAGGCGCCCAGGGATCTGTATTTAGGGTCCAGTCTCTGCTCTCAGGGTGTTCCGTGACCCTGGGTTGTCTTTCATGGTTTCTTCCTGCCCCATGTCTGGTGAGGGGATGGGCAGGAGCTGTATCTGAGGCTGTAGACCTCCCTCCAGGCAATGAGGGGCGATGCCAGCAGCTCGGGTTTGCAGAGAGCTAGCAGACCTGCAGAGTAGACAGCTCCCTTTGCCCACCTGAGAAGCTCTCTGCCCCTCCCCCTCTGCCTGCTCTTACTCGCCAGCTGGACTCCCTGGCTATCCGTCTTGGCTATCAGAGAGCCCAGGGCACACGCTCCCTGTCTTGTCAGCTTGAAATTAAAGACTTGCTCCACAGAGCCGGGTCCTCTCCAGAGACACCACACTTTGATTATCCCCTCAGAAGGAGTGGTTGATTCGGTTTCTGCTGTGATGTTCCGGGGTGGGATGGGGATGGGTGTGGGTGGAGGGAGGAGGGGAGGGCTGGAGAAGATCTCGCCTCTCTGGAGCAGAGAACCTTGCAGAGTGGAGGGACCTAAAGGGCCACGTCCCTGCGAGCCGACTGTCCTTGGTTGCAATGGCCAGCATGCTGGCTCAGGGGGATGTTGCTACAGAGTGTGTTATGAGGCTGATCAGGATGGACCGGCTAGAGGGTCAAAGAGGAGGCTCGGCACTCCACGTTTGCTGAGTGGCCAACCTTTCTTCTTTGCTCTGATCATTCCCATTTCGGATGTTTCTTTACAGAGGAAATCCAGTTCTGCCAAGAGCCACCTCCTCTTCTCCCCAGAGGGAGAGACTGGCTTTGATGCGCGACGTGAGGAAGTGTGGCCAGAGGGGGCGCTCTTTGGGTGCCCACCTGGGCTTCTGTGTCTGTGCAAGGACACAAGTGACGACTGAGCTCTCTCTGCACCTTAAGATTTATGACACTGGTCTGGGCCCCCACCACACATCCGATGGAAAGCCCGTGCTCTATCCCAAGACTTATAAGAATTTCCAGAGGGAGGCCTCTCATGAGCACCTTGGTGTTGAGCTCATGCTTCTGGTGAATTCACTCATTTATGGATAGTCTCCTGATCCACACAGGCCATCCCAGTTTGCAGTTTCAATTTAGACGTGGGATTCAATTCCCTCCTTTGAATTCTACCCCTAAACCTCTCACACCAGGCATTCACAGCTGTGTCAGACTTGACTGAGTTGTGGGGAGACAGAAAACAATGTTTGGGGGAGGGAGTCTTTTCTCCATCTCTGAAAGATGGAGAAAATCGGTGCATCTAGAAGCATGAGAGATCAACCAGTTTGGATAAAATTGATATAAATGACTTTTTAAATTGCACTTATTTAAAGTGTTCAATTTGATAAGTTTTGAAACATCACCTCAGTGAAGATACTGAACAAGCTTACCCCCTCCCCCAAAGTCTCCTCCTCCCCCTCCCACCTTGGCCAACCACTGATCTGCTTCCTGTTGCTACGGATTGGTTTGCATTTCCTAGAGTTTTATATAAATGGAATCATGAGCTATGAACTCTTTAAGACTGAGAGGGTTTTATATCTCAGAAGTGAAAACAGCTTTGCGTTGAATATTAGACACACTTATTCTTTAAAAGTGCACTGCCCACCCCACCAAGATGCTGCGCAGTGCCCACGCCACTGGGCTATTCTACTTCCCGCTGCCTCTGAATTTCATCTCACTTTTAATGCAGAGCCGTTCAGCTACCTTTTTGTTTCCTTGACTTCTGCTAATCCATATCCTTAGAGACTTATCAAGGTAATTTCCTGAACAAAAAAGAGTTCCCTCCCTAAGATCAATCCCAGTGTCAGCTGTTAGGATAAATTTTTCTATCCTCTTACAGATTATGTGTGAGTGTGTGCATGTGTATGTAAGTGTGTGTGTGTGGGTGTGAGTTGGGTGTGTGCGTGCGCATGCACACTGGGGAGTAGAAGCATGAGGAAGGCAAAGGGGACTATTAAAAAAAACATTTATTGATGCCAGATCTCCCTGGTGGTCCAGTGGTTAATAATCTACCTGCCCATGCAGGGGACACAAGTTTGATCCCGGTCCGGCAAGATTCCACATGCGTCCAGGCAACTAAGCCCATGTGCCGCAGCTACTGAAGCCCACTTGCCCTACAGCCCTTGTTCTGCAACAAGAGAAAGCACCACAATGAGAAGCCCGTGCACCACACATAGAGAGTAAACCACGCTGACTGCAACCAGAGAAAGCCGGAGAAGTGACGAAGACCCAGCACACCCAGAAAGAAAGAAAGGGCAGTATCGGCATTTGAAAGCTAACAGTTCATTAAAAAACATTTGTTGATGCCTATCTGTACCAGACACTAGGCTAAGTCCTTTCATATGTTACTTCACTTAGTCCTCCTAGCAAATATGTGACATAGGAATAAGACTTCACTTTAACAGGTGCAAAAGTGAGACTTTAAGAGGCTAAATACAGTGTCTATGTGCATGCATGCTCAGTTGCTCAGTCTTGTCCGACTCTTTGCAACTCCATGGACTGTAGCTCACCAGGCTCCTCTGATCATGGAATTTTCCAGGCAAGACAAAGACAAAAGCAAAACTAAGGCCCAGGTGTCCTGACTTCAGGCTTGGTGCTCATTCCTCTGCACTGGGAATAATGAGGAGGTTAAGCCTGTGTTTCACAAGTGGGTTGGAAGTACTTCTTGGAGGTCTGTGTGGAAAAGGACAGTGAAGCTGAGTCCCAGTTCAGTGGAAGGCTGGCACCATTGATTAATGATGTCTGTCACGGGTGTGGGTGTGGAGGTAATGTTGGTATATCATCTGTGCTTTATGTATCACTTCTTCGGTCTTTCCTGTAATGCAAAACTGAGTTATTACTCTTCATGAGCAAGAGATCCAATGCCTTGCTCTCTGAAGGAGCACCCACAGGTTGCCCCCAGCTGGTTGGCCCCACTAATGACCCCTCTCCAGCAGGATTTTGTGCCTGACCTTGGTCCTCACACCTGAGTTGCTGTCTAGGGGCTGCAGTTGTCAGAGTTCTCCTCACATCCTCTCTCTAGTCCTTTCTCTAGGAACCTGGCCATCTTATTTCTCTCTCAAGTCTCACCACTCCATGCTGGGCAGCCAGGGCTCAGGGTCATGGCGATAAAGCAGCACTCTCAGACTCCAAGGTGAGTGCCCTATTTACCCCTCTCTCTCTGACACTCTGGACTTCCCTGGTGGCTCAGAGGTTAAAGCGTCTGCCTGCAATGTGGGAGACCTGGGTTTGATCCCTGGGTCAGGAAGATTCCCTAGAGAAGGAAATGGCAACCCACACCAGTATTCTTGCCTGGAGAATCCCATGGACGGAGGAGGTTGGTGGGTTACAGTCCACGGGGTTGCAATGAGTCGGACACAACTGAGTGACTTCACCTTCACTTTCTTTCTCTGACACCACTTCTGATTTCCTCTCTCTGTTCCATGGCCATCCCTGGCCCAGTTATCAGTGCCTCTCATCCGCATCATTACAGAAGCCACTTCCTGTCTGCCTCCCGCCAGCCCACTCTCCTCAAGGCAGCAGGAAGTCTATTCTAAAACATCCTTGGGATCATGGCACTGCCCGCCTCTCAACCTCCTGGCGTCTTCCATCCTACTCGCTTTCAACTCCTCATTGTGGGGGCCTCTGGCCTGATCTCTCTACTCCAGCCATGTTACCCTTCTCCACGGATGCCAACGCTCCGAACTCAAGTTTGCCTCAGGCCTTTGCACCTGCTTAAATGCTATCTTCCCGACCATCCTATCTAAAATCAATGATCCCTCCCTCCCCTCACTGTCACTTGCCCTCATTTCCTTCAGAGCACTTATCAGGAGATAACGATATGGCAGACCAGCAACTCACAAAAGCTCTGTTTTTCTTTGTCTACCTTTCAGTCTAGAATAATATCAGGCACTTAGAGAATACCAAATAGCTGTGGAAGGAATACATTCAAAGCACTTTTGCAAGCATGCATTTATTACAAACTTCCTCAAATTGTTTATGAAAGAGGAGAGGAATAGTCATAATTCATGGTAAAGCCACGAGTATCTAGGTGACCTTGGGCAAACCATTTAACCAGTTTGAGCTTCAGTCTCCTTGTTTGAAAAATAGGGTGTGGATTGTTCTGCTTACCCAGAGAGCTGAACAGGTTCGTGACAGGGCACAGGAAGCACCCTTCTTTGGACTGGACCACCACTAGACTTCTCAGAAATTTTCCTGGGACTAAAGAGTCGCGGTCAATACTCTGCACTTGCTGCCGAGTGCTATAGCTTTGACCTCTGAGCCACCTGCCTTTCCCTGACCAGACCAGAGCCAGAGGCTGGCAGGGCCTCTCCCCAGCCACCCACCCCCCCATCTTCCCTTCTCCCTTCCTCTCTCCTTCTGTCCCCACTTTTTCTGTCCACTTCCCAGATCCAGCTGTGAGCTCCTTCTTACCCACTTTCTGGGAGCCTCAGAGCCAGCAAGTCAAAGGCGCTGTGCTGGCCCTTGGAGCACAGCTGGAGGATGAGCAGGAGGTGGTTTAGGAGAAGGGACACCGCCTCCCGGGGCCTGAGGAATGGCTCTGGGTTCTACCACACCCGCCCCAGAGCAGCTTGTTGGAAGCACATTCTTCTCCCAGGTCACCTCTCGGACCTCTCCTCCACTGATCCACGCTCTCGTCACACCCATCACCTTTTATGTAAGGGATAGGCTCCTGGGGGGTGATGCAGCAGCGCTGCCTCAGGTAGGAGGGAGACAAAAGGGGTGGGAATGATTCTCGCCTGGGGCACGTTGAGCTTAGGCTGTGCTTACGTTTAGTCGCTCAGTCGTGTCCGACTCTTTGTGACCCGTGGACTGTAGCCCACCAGGCTCCTCTGTCCATAGGATTCTCCAGGCAAGAGTACTGGAATGCATTGCCATTTCATCCTCCAGGGGATCTTCCCCACCCGGAGACAGAACCCGAGTCTCCTGTGTCTCCTTCATTGCAGGCGGATTCTTTACCCCCTGAGCAGTTAGGGATGCTGATGGTTCCTTTGTCCTTGGCACTACCTTTGAGCATTGGCCTCTGGGCCTGGGAGCAGCCCCCAGAATGCTGTCTGGGGACATGGTCTGGCTGGGGTAGCCTCTCTCATCTCGCTCCTGCTGGTGGAGTCCTCGAGAAATGCTCCTTGGTTTGCCTGCCTGGGAACAGGCTGATGCAGCCTGAGAGTAGGTGCTAACCGTGTCGGACACGGTTCCACTGGTGACAGGGTGACCTCAGGGAGCTCAGTCCCTTCCTTGGGTCTCAGTTCTGTCTGCTGGTAAGTGAGGGATTGGAACTAGAGCCCTTGGGATGCTGTTTGCTTTAGGAGACTAAAACTTCATCCAGAACTAAGGTGCTATTGATTGTTCTGGTCTGACTCAGGTGAATTGCTTTCTGTGCCAAATCCCCAGCTTCCCAGACCCACTGGGGGCAGGCAGGGGGCCCCCATCAGCTCAGCAGCAACCTCGTCGTCACTATCACCACAGCTCTCCTTTGTCACAAAATCGCTCTTCGCTGTTTCCATGCCTTGGTTCCCTCCTCTGTGCAGTAGATAACACTTCCTTTCCAGAGGATGAAATAGAGATATACTTACAGAAAGGTGGAAGTGACAAAGCCAGGATTTTGCCTTACTCAACCCACAATGTTGAACCACACACTCATCCTCTCCAGCCTCCTGCCATGGGGCAGAACTTTGCATAAATGACCCACAGTGGTGGCAGGAGATGAAGGCCCTTCCCTAGACACCTTGGAAAACAAGGCGGGGAGGTCCCATTGCCTCTCCTAGGACAGTTGGAGAGGATCTGCAAGTTTGCAGAGACACCGGAGCTGTGATGGAAAATGTTAATGTTATCCTAGATGGAACTTCTGCCAGCCATGACATGTTTCTTGAGATGGGCAAAGGGCTGGCGAGGTAAGTGTGACCCAGAGACAGCCCGCAGGGACAGGCCTGCGTGAAGATCAACAACACGTTGCTGGTGAGCAGGGAAAGCAGAGAAGCCAGGATGGGTAAATAAGGAGACAGATGTTGACTGTGGAGCCAGGGGACCCAGCATGGGAGGACCTGGGGCAAGGAAGCCTACCTGAGTCCATGGTGATGCTTGATAGACCTGGACAGGTAGGAAAGGGCAGTGGGACAAGCCTTTTACTGCTTTTGCTCTGTTTTGAGATGAAAAGAGATGGAGGCTCTGAGGCTGGTTGCAACCTTGTTTTTTTCCAGCTCCTTGTTTGAAGCCTGGGGACTGGAAACAGCTTTGTGCCCCCTTGCTGGCTAAGGTAGAATTCCTAGAGGAATCCAGCTCCTCCTCACATGACAGACACACACTTCAGTTTGTACAAGCAGGGGAACAAAGAAGGAAATAAACCAACCAGGAGGTTATACACCAGTCCGATGGTTTCCTTCTAAGGCAGCCTTGCAAATAAGAATGTAATGTACCAGCCTAGAATAAGCCTTCTTCATCTGCCCAGAGTAGGAGAAGGATTTAAGGCAGTGGCGTGGGCCTTGTTGGCCCCACAGAGTCTAAGGAAACCTAGAGCACCTGGGGATGGGGTTGCTGAGAGCCAGCCTCTTTTGCATATTAGAGTCTGACGTCATGCTGGGGGACACAGTGCCCTCAAGACCTTCCCTAGGGCTCCAGCTAGAAAGAGCAGAGACGAGGCAGAGGCACACGTCCTCTTTCAGATGGTCCCAGAGAACTAGTGAGTGCGGTGCCACTCGGGGTCCTGCCAGCCCCTCCAGGGGCAGCAGCTAGGTGTCTGCAGGGGTGGGAACGCACGTGCCCTCAGTTGTAGGTCTTGGGAAGACACATCCATCTGATGGCATGGCCTATTCATTTGTATCCATTTTGTCTTCTCCTGAGATGCTGGGATTCGTCTTCATTAGGGAAGGAAGGAGACATCTTCTGATGAGATCTGAGGGGCGACTGCACCTTCATCCTGTCTCACCTCAAAGCTGGAGCTGTGGCCCAGGGTGGTTCTTTGGAGACCTCACAAAAGAGATGAGCCCTTGTCTCTCTTTAAGAGAGAGAAAGAGTCTGGACAAAGGGATTTCTGGGCAGAGGGTCTCTGGCTTCATGTCCACCCCAGGGAAGAAACCCTGGAAGAAACTGAGGACAATCTAGCCCTCAGCCTGGGGGCCCTGTGTTCTGAGGACAGATGCATTAGTTACCAATGCTGTGTAACAAATCATTTCAAAACTCAATGACTTAAAGCGACATTAATCGTTGATCATCTCTCGTGGGGGTACGGTGCGAGGGCAGCCAGGTTGGGTGGCTCTGGCTTGGGCCCCTCGTTCAGCTGCTCTCATCTGAGGCTGAACTGGCCCAGGGCCCCGTTTCTAAGGCAGTCCTCTCACACGGCGGGCAAGCTGGTTGCTCTTGTCTGGGCTCTCAGCTAGGGCCTCTCTGCATGATGACTGCTCCCCAGAGCGAGCCATGCGAGAGACCGAAGGCGAAAGGCTGTCACGACCTAAAACTGGAAGTCAGGAGCCGTCACTCTTATTGTATTCTAACTGTCACATAGTCCAGCTCCGATTCAATGAGGGAAGGTCTACAGAAGGTCTAATTTCAAGGGGATAAATGGGGCCATCTTGGAAGCCAAGTGTCACAGCATGGATGAGAAAATACTTGGGGTAGTGATGGCATTGGGCTTAAGGACTGTAAGCCTAGGGAACGGGGATGAGGAAGTCAGAAAAATCTGGGATTAAATTCCAGTAGTCTACCAGCTGTGGGACTTTGGGCAAATGACCTTGAATGTTTATCCTCAGCTTCCTTGTCTGCCAAAATGGCATGAGTCTCCGGCATCATGTTCTGCCCTAGGTGTGATGAGGGTGTGTGCCACGTGGGCAGGCTCACAAAGGATGATCCTTCTGTTCTTCCAGGGTCATGTCCTCCCAATGCCAGGCAAAACCCATAAGCTTCCTGATCGTCTATCATCCCCCTTCTGGGGCCGCTGACGAGGATGAGGAGGTTCACAAAGGTTCCTGATGCCTTTCCCTGGGGAAGTCCTAGAGATCCACCCACAGGGGACCCCAGGCCAGGGGTCAAGGACATGAGTCTTCCCCTTCTCCTGTTCTGGTCAAAATACCCTAAGATGGCTCATGGGTCCCCAGTTTTGCCTCCTTTGCCTACCAGGTGAGCTTCCTTCCCTGAGTGATCACAGACCTAGAAGTGTGGAGGTCAGTCGCTCAGTTATGTCTGACTCTTTGTGACTCCATGGACTGTAGCCCACCAAGCTCCTCCGTCCATGGGACTCTCCAGGCAAGAATACTGGAGTGGGTTGCCATTTCCTTCTCCAGGGGATCTTCCCAACCTAGGGATCAAACCCAGGTCTCCTGCATTGCAAGCAGACACTTTAACCTCTGAGCCACCAGGGAAGCCCAAGAGGGAATAGTAAATAGCCAGTTTGGTGTGTTTAGAGTGTAAAGTGTGTGGTTCTGAGAGGTAAGGCTAGGAACACAGATGGGGGTAACTTTTCAAAGGACTTTATTCTGCAGCTGAACATCACATCCTTTGTCTGTGGGTCCTGGGCAGCTACAGGAGGTTTCCAAGTGGAGGTGGGCACCATGATCCAAGTTCTGCTTTAAAACAAGAAGGTCTGGCTCCAGCTTTCTTCTTCCTGCTCCCACCATTGTTATTGACCTATTCACGGCCACCACCCAAACCCACCACTTCAGGGAAGGCCTGATGGAACTGTACCACCAAGTTAATACAAACCCCAGCGCCAGTGCTGAGCCAGCCCAGGAGGGAGGCAGCTGTAACAAGAGAGGAAATTACAGATAAGAGAGGAGAAATGGCCACAGCAAGATGAAGGGAAAGCAGGAGCCGGCAGAAAACAAACCAAGGTGTCAAGACAGAATCAATAACCATCACCGCGAAGAGAAGAAGATGGGATTCATTACCGAGAAGGTAAAACAGACATTACCCAGCCTGCCCACGCGGCTCGCTGCACAAGTGGAAGAACTTTCAACTCGGCAAGTGCTGACGGTGGAAATGCTTAACAACACAGCAACGCAGGGGAGAGAGCAGGAAGACCAAGGGAGAAGCAGAGAAAGAGACAGGCGGGGAGATGGAAAGAGATGGCGGAACGTGCAGAGAGTGGAACACGGGTGGAATTTGATTGATTTTGTGCCCAGGTTCTTGAGTCTCGGGTGCTGAGGACAGGAAGCTCTTATCCTATGGGGAGCTGGGACAGACCTGACTGTCCAAACTGAAGGAGGAAGATGAAGGCCTAGAAGCCACCACAGATCTGTTACAGAGAGACCTGTTGCAAGAGAACTTATGAATTGGATAAGAGGCTGAAAGTTGAGCTCATTCATATCAGCCAGTTTATCCTGTGCAGAGAAACTGCAAGCTGACTCACAGGGTAGGGCTCATGAGAATGTGTGCAAAGGACAGGACTCCATGTATCCCTGATCAGGACTTATGGTCCCCTCTCCATCCATCCTGGTAGCAGCCAAAGTAGAGTCTTCCCCGACTTGGGCAGGGAAACTGAAGCTTGTGTGCTAAGTCACTTCAGTCAAATCCAACTCCTTGCAGCCCTGTGGACTGCCACCCTCCAGGTTCCTCTGTCCATGGTTTCTCCAGGAAGAGTACTGGAGTGGGTTGCCATGCCCTCCTCCAGGGGATCTCCCCAACCCAGGGATCAAACCCGCATCTCTTATGTCTCCTGCACTGGCAGGGAGTTTTTTTTTTAACCACTAATGCCACCTGGGGAAATGTCAAATCTTCAGGCCACTGGAACCACAAAGGCCAAGATGCTGGCAGGTCCCAGAGGGGCTGGATTCTATACCAGGCAGCAGGACACGGTTAAGGTCAGGGATGAGGCACCCCAAGGGTGGGTGAGGGAAGACTGTTAGAGCCAGCCACAGGAGCTCAAGGAAGATGGGGTGGCAGCTAGAGGGACAATCTTCAAGCCCGAATGGTCACCATGCAAGACAGAGTAACAGAAATCCTGACGGGCGGGCAGAATGATGGAGGGGGCAGCAGGCAGCCTCGGGGCAGTCTGCTGCTGATAGCAGGGTCTTAGCCAGGGGAGGAAGCCTGACATTAGCAGGACAGAGATCCAAGCCCGGAAAGGCCAAGGTATCCGGAGGCCAGAAAGATAAGGGCTTGAACAAAGCAAATTAAGGAGCAAAGCAGATCCTACCTTATTAGTCCCATGGGCTATGCAGACCAGCCCTGGAGACCCTAATGGTGTAACTGTCAGGCCAGAACTGCCAAGATCATCCAGTCCTAAGGCCAGACTTGGGCTTGTGGCAGAACCTACTGCTGGAGGGGGAAGGGTAGGAAGGTGGAATGAGTAATCCCAGCCTTGGGAATGGGAGGGTTGTACAGGCCAGGGCCTGGCCAGGTCCAGGCACCCAAGGCCACATCCTCAGGTCTGCCTGGATCTTCTCCACCCCAGTGCTGGCTGAAGCCGGGCAGAACTATAAACAGGGCAGCTGTGGGCAGGGATGTGGGCGGGCTAGAGGCTGAGGGACCCGGGAGGAAATTGATTGGCACCCTGTGCCCCTAGGCATCCTGCACCCAGGAGGTGGGCACCTGATGCGGCTTGCCTGGAGGATGCTAGAGGGTGCTTTTGGTGCTGGTATTTAAATCGTGTACCTGTCAGGGCCAATCTGGAGTGTGAGCCAGTGGGAGCTGGGAGAGCATCCAGTGCCGGGTGCACTCACACTGCAAGAGGACAGGCCCTTGGTCCCGGGTTTCCTGTTCACTCATCCCTCTTTGGGGGCAAGGGGGGCCAGTGAGTGGTAATACCACCCACGGACAGTTATCACTATGTACGTAATGCTTACTGCATGCTAGTCGGTGTGCTCAGTGCCCCACGCTCATTTGAACCACCTACAACTAACATTCTGTCCTTTTTAAACAGGAAGAAATAGTTTCAGAGAAGTGATAGAACTGGCCCGGCATCACACAGCCTCGAAGCCGTAGAACCCAGATATGAACGTACGGAGTCTGGCTCCTTGACCTCGTGAAGTCGTCTTTGTCTTGAGGCCACCCCTAAGCTCTTTAGATTTCTTCAGGTTCTTAAGGACGTCTGCCTCCCACCCCTGTGTCCCTCCCACTGTGGAGCCCGTGGTCTGCTCACCCTTCCTCGCCTTGCTCTACCTGCATCCTGGTTTCTGTTTCCTTCCACTTGATTTGCTTCTGTGTGTCTCTCCGTGTCTGCACCTCCTTTCCTGTTGTTGCCGCCTTTGCTGTTTTCCCATGTTTTGCCTCTGTCTTCCTATATTAATTTTGTGGTTTCTACCTGTCTGGATCTGCCTCTGCCCCTCCCATCTGTTGTTCTCACACACCTTGCAGAAAAGCCGGGTCCATTTGGGAGGATTTGCTTGGCAGATCTCCTAGACTCAGGTATTTCCTGTGGGCTCTGCCCTCCTCCTAGGACCAACACCTTCTCTCTCCCTGATCCCAGCTCAGAGCTGGGGTAATGGGCTGGAACCGCCCCTCCAGAGCAGACAGAGGAACCGGAACCTGGGCTCACCAGAGCAGCTTGCAGGGCAGGGAGGGGCTTGACCTCAGGCACTTAGCCTGGAGACAGCATCCTTGGCCTTTGAGGGGAAGAGTGAGGAGCTGGGGAAAACAGTGGGTTGTTGAGCTGAAAACATGTGGATACTAACAAAAATCTGATTAAAACAATTAAACTTGTCAAATATAACTGTTCTTACTTCCTAGCAGTTTGGGGTGCCCTGGATGGGCTCCTTTCTCTCCTTGCAATAAAGAGGCTCAAGCTCGGCCCCCACCTCCCTGCCATGATAGCAAAATCTCCGGACAAGCCCCTCCCCATCACGGGTCTCAGGGGCCCTAGGACTACCCAGTGTTTGGGGCGACAGGGCCAGACTCAGCGCCTCTGCACACGCCCTCGACCTGCCTGGGCCGCTCCTCCCCTTGATTCGGCCTGCTCCCTCATATTCCTCGAGGCCTCTGATGGAATATCACCCTCTCTGCCAGGCCTATTTTGGAACCCTCATTTAAAACTGCCCCCACCATGCCATTCCTCTCCCTTGACTGCTGTAATGCACTCATCTTCTACCACTATTGAATCAGTTATCTCTGTTTCCTTCACTTGCACGTGATCCCCACAGGAACAGCGTTTGTCCAGCTGACTTACTGCAACCCCAGAACCCTTTGTACAGCCTGGTGCATAGTGGGTGCTCCGTAAATACTGGTTACAGCAGTGGCTACGCTTTTATACCTAGACTGGAAATGTTGCTGTACCATGGGGATAGTCTCGCAGTCTTTCTATGCTTTTAAACATTTTTATCTGCTTTTCAGAATTTGAGTTAGTTTCTTTTGTGTCTTTTATTTTTAATTTGCATTCAGCCTGTTCTTCCTGCTCTGTACAACTTTAGGACAACATAAATGGTGATAAAAGTCGAAAACAACCTACATACCCAATAACAGAGATTCGCTGGAAAATATCTAGTATTACAAAACAGAATATACAATAATACTTTATGCTTGTAAACCAGATCTGATGACATATAGATATTTATCTCTCATTATTTGGCAAACGTTTCTCAGAAACACATATTAATAGCTGCTAAAGGAAACTCTGGTGTCGAAGAGTTTAGAAAACAACAAAGTTAAATAGGTTTCTTAACTGTGTATCTCTCAAGAGCTTCCAATTCATTCGTGATGACTGTCACACTGAATATTCATTATAATGAATGCTAAGAAGCTCCAGTAAGAAAATACAATATGTAATTTTTTCAGATTTTGACCAGGTTTGTTGTTGCTATTAATGTTCTTGTTTTATAACACAAGGGACTAAAGTTCTGGAACTTTCTTTGGGAAGTGGTAAAATTTGTCTGAATACACACACAGAGAATTCAGAAATGCATGTACCAAAGCGCTCTGAGTGATTGTGTCTGAATGGGTAGGTTTATAATTGTTCCTTATGCTCTTTTCACTTGTCTGTATTTTCTCTAATGTGTATTTTTTTTGTAATAAGATAAAAAGCATAAACAACTAAAAATAAAACAAGAAAAGAAACTCATAGGAGAAAAAAGAAACTCAGAAAAGGTCTGGAACTTTTCAAGTCGATGTCCCTTTCGTCTTTCTAAAGTTTTCTAATTTGTTTTCAACCTGCTCTGGGTTTTTCTGGCAAAGCTGTTATAATTTTTATTTTGAAAATTAGCTGAAAATGAATGTTTCCAATCAATGGCTCATTTTTTAGGACCCGTTCATCATCTTGACCAAATAGGCAGAACGATGGGAGGAAAGACTTGGAGCAGGAGGTAAAAGAAGAGCTGGGAGCAGACAGGAGGAAAAAGAGAGGGAGTGAGGCTGGCAGGGCATTCCCTGGTGGTCCAGTGGCTAAGACTGAAAGCTTCCAATGCAGGGGGCCTGAGTTCAGCCTCTGAACAGTAAACCTGTTCCTATATGCCCCAACTAGGATTCTGCATGCTGCAACAAAGAGTAAAGATCCCGCATGCTACAACTAAGACCTGCCACAGTGAAGTAAATAAATATTTTAAAAATAGAGAAGATGGGAAGGGATGGAAGAAGAGAGCAGAGTTGGAGCAGTAGAGAGAGAGAACTCAGAGACAGGGTGAAATCAACAAGAGAAGAGACGGGAGGGTGGGCTGCCATCGGACAGTCACTGGACTATTGCCCTGTGCTGAGCACAGGGAAGGGTGCTCAAGACATGGAGCTGAGACCACAGCGAGATGGGGAGATGGGGAATAGACCATTTCGAGAGAGTATTTCGTGTTGTGAAGCAGGGGCCGAGAGTCTCGGAGAGGTAGCTGTCAGCACGGTGAGAGGCAGTAGCGGCTGCCACCTGAGCTGCCCTTCCTCCCAGAGGGCAGAAGTGGGGTCCCTAAGCTCCCACTCAGAGTCTCCATGGAAGGGGCTTTGGGGTGGTCACCTTGTTAAGCTGGGGGGTGGGGTGGGGAGGGCTGGACCACTTGTCTCAATGCTACACATGCATCTCAAGCAATGTGCACCATTTTACAGAGATTGTTATAAATCTACAACAATAGTGTGTGTGGTTTTTTTTTTTTAAGAGACACTTATTCACATGCTTTACAGAAGATTGAAAAATGTCAGTTGCTCACATCAGAGAACACATATTATTGATGAGATATGGAGACCAGTGGAGGTCATGGAGTGGTTGAAGCTGCCTCCATCCTCATCCCAGGGCACAGCCTGTGTCAGGAGCTGGTGCAAGCCAGGAAGGGGGTTAAGATGGCTCGAGGTCCCATCCACCATGCCAGTCCCTCAATCTGAACAACTTGAGCTGTCAGTAGGGTGTCTAAGTGTCCAGGCTCCATAACCAAACCCCTCACTGGAGTCCTGGCTATATCTTCCCTTGATGGGACTGTGGCCAAGTTCCTCCACCCTCGACTCCCAGCCTCGGCTTCCTCCTCTGTAAAATGATAGGAATAGTATCTGCTCTGTGGCATCAATTAGTATCAGTCAGGATTTGATTTGCTCATACAGAACTGACCCGTGACAGGTTCTCAGCATATGTTCACTAGTAACACCAGCAATGACTTTATCTGTCAGAGGAAAACTGTGATGATGATGACTGTGCCCTCTGAGCACTGGGCTTGAGACACACACTCTGTCTTCCCTGCCAAGTTTCCACCCTTTTCTGCCTGTGTGTATGCTGTCGCTTCAGTCGTGTCTGACTCTGCAACCCCATGCACTGTAACCCACCAGGCTCCTCTGTCCATTGGATTTCCCAGGCAAGAGTACTGGAGTGAGCTGCCATGACCTCCTCCAGGGGATCTTTCCCACCCAGGGACTGAATCCATGTTCCTGCCTCTCCTACCCTGCTGGTGGATTCTTTACTGCTGAGCCACTGAGGAAGCCCCTTTTTCGCTTAGGGCAAATTATCAGCTGCCTGCATCCCTAGGAGAAAGGGCAACAGGAGCATCCATTCTGCAGAGAAGGAGCTGGGTGTAAGGGGCTAAGGCACAGTGCCTGCCTCCCTGTCCCACCTGGAGAAGCCCCGCCAGCAACTTGTGACAGATGGCAGCACTTTGAGTGACTACTTCAATTTTAACTCCTTTCGATAATCCAGCGCCAGAAAGCCACATACTTTAAAACTGTCCCCAGACCATAGATCAACCCCAAAGGCCAAGTCCAGCTCAGTTAATAACCTCTGGAAACACCATCCATCACTGGGGGCAGTTCGTCCTTAGTGCTCTCCGTACGGGCTCCTGGCAGAGACGGATGGACCACTTCTCTTGGCAGCAACTCTTGGCTTGTTTGCATCTTGCCTTTTTACAACCAGAAACAGGCATTTCTGAGCTGAGCCCAGGGTGGAGGTAAGAGTTAGGTGGGTGGCAGGAGCAATGGAATGATTGTGCCTTAGAGAGAGGATGTGGCTGTCACTCCCTGACCCTCTCAGAAGAAGCCCCTCCTTCCTGACCTCTCACGGGCCAGGCCTGTGAGCTTTGCTTGGCCCCCTAGTGTCGCGGGCAGGAACCCTAGAAGGCCTTGGTCTCTCCTGCAGGAGCTCTCTAGGAGTCTGCTTGCTGGGGTGATTGCAAGAGGAGTGCCTAAGTGCCAGGACCATGGTGTGATGGTGTCCTAGGTGACGCCAGCTCCCCACTGGGTGGGGGTTGCTGAGCACTGACAGCCAAGTGTTCTAAAGGCTGGGCTAGTTTCTGGAAGCTGTCTGACCAGGGGCGATGTCCTCTCTGATGGGGACGCCTGGGGCCTGAGGGAGCCTCCTTCCTGCTGTCTTTAATACCCAGCCCTGCTGCCACATCCCCAGCCTCCTAGACTGTCACCCCACTGTCCCCTTGCTAGTCCCCACTAGTCCTCCCTGACACCCTGCCAAAGGCCTCTTGAAGCTTAGATACCACTTTGATCACGACTCTCCTGTGCACAAAGCACATTTCCAACGGTCCCCACTACCTAGGAAATAAGGCTCAAGATCCTTAGCCAGGTGCTTAAGCCCATACTGTTGCTGCCAGTTGATTCCTTGGCTGAGGCCAAATGAGTCTTTCCTCCCTCTACTGTCACCCTCCCATAATATTTCATTGTTTGCTCAAACACTGGAAAAACCTTCTCTCTTCCTTTCCACCTATTCCCATCCTACCCATTCAGTAAAACCCAGTCTCACCTCCTCCAGGAAGCCCTCCTTGACCACTCCAGTCTCTACTTCCAGTACTCTGATGGCGTGCACTGTCCTTGATACAGCCTTGGGCATTTGGTTTAGGCAACTTCGTATTGTTGGGCTCATACTGATTCGGAAGTTTTTATCCTTCTTTGACTTCTGTACGGTTTTCCTTGTCTTTGCATCTCTTACTCTAGACCTATCTCCACACGTTTAAGTATTTCCCAGTCTTCAAAGCTGCCTCCTCTGAGATCCATTGGCTCTTTGGATGGAAAGTCCAGGGGGCAGAAGCTGTATTGTCTTTTCGCCTCCATGTTCTCACTGCCTAGCCCAGAGCCTGTCACACAGTGGACAAAAGTTACTGGCTCGCTGGATGGCTCTGACTGTTGTCTTTACCTCTTCAATGGCGCAAGTTGCTTCCTGCCTCGCATTGCAGATTATGATCTCACCCTACTCAATGTGTTGTTTCCCTAGCAATATCCAGCCAGATGCCTTCCTGTAAATGACAGACACTTGGATGAGCCTCTGGCTGAAATCCTCCTCAGGTATCCTTGGAAGCTCTCTGCCTTGTGGTAACCTAGAAACATGAGAGGGTGCTCTGTTCAGCAGTCTGATGTGCCATCTGGGCTTGGTTACACAGTCCCCAGAGAATGTATACACCGCCTTTTCATTAGCCGCTCATCTGTTAGTGGATATTTAAGTTGCTTCCACATTTTGGCTATTGTGTGAATAGCCAAGTTAAGTATTGCTACAATAGAATCAATATTATTCAGCCTTTAAAAAGAATAAAATACTATCATATGTGACAACATGGATGAAACTTGAAGACATTATGCTAAATGAAATAAACCAGTCACAGAAGGACAAATACTACAGGATTCCGTGTATATGAGGCATCTAATAGCCTAAATCATCGAAGCAGAGAGCAGGATGATGGTTGCCTGGGGCTGGGGGAGGGGGAGTAGAGAGTGGCTGTTCAATGGACACAAAGCTACAGTGACTTGAGATGAAAAAGTTCTAGAGAGCTGCTGAGATGCTGTGCTTGGAGCTATGCTTACAATTTTTTAATGTATACTTAAAAAGTTTTAAAGAGGGTAGATCTCATATTGTATGCTTTTCCCCACAATATGAAAAGAAAATGCTTAGAAGAATTAAGAGCACTATTTTTTCAAAAGCAAAAAACTACAAAAAACAACAGCCCCTCAGCCCCATCCCACACTGTACCCCAATATCTTGGGCACTTGCCCCACTATCTCCCCATTTCTTTCTGCTCAGGACCAGCTGCCAATTGGCAGCTCTGCATTATAGAAAGACCTTTGAGCTTGGAGTTGGGAGATTTACTTCTTGACTCTGCTCCTTATTAACTGTGGGATGTGTACAAAATATTTAGCTCCTCAGCCCGAGTTTCCTTATCTTTGAAAATAGAAATACCAGTGCTGACTACCTGTCAGTGTTTCTGAGAGACTCTAATGAGCTCATGTTTGAGGAAGCACATCGTAAATAATAGAGAACCGCATAGGTCACTGCTATTACTCTAGCAGGAAGTTTCTAGCCAGATGGAAGCTGGGGGGCAGAATCTGCACCTCCTCTTTCTGTTCACCCATTTGAATTAGGAACAGTCAAGACTGCAGCAGAGTGACTCTGGAGGGGCCGAGATGCCTGAGGGGCAGCACTTTGGTTGGGATTGGATTCAGCTACAAGTAACTAAAAAAATCAGTGTCTTACATAAGATAGGACTTTATTTTTCTTCTCGCGTGAAAATCTGGAAGCAGTTGGGGAATGTCAGAGATGGAAACTTTGGTCCACACACTCCTCAGGACTCCACAGTCCTTCCAGCTTGCTCTTCGGTTCTCCCTATGTATGTCCTTGTCTTCACTATTCAAGACGGCCACCAGCACAGCCATGTTCTGTGTGGCTCCATGCAGAAAGGGGTCAATAAGAAAAGAGCTAAGGAGAGACTTCCCTGGTGTTCCAGTGGTTAAGACTGCATTCTCAGTGCAGGGGGCCTGGGTTCAGTCCTTGGTTGGGGAGAGAGATCCACATGCTGCAACTCAGACCCGGTGCAGCCAAATATTAAAAAATTAATTAAATAAACTAAAAAGCAAAAAAGGAGAAAAGGGCTAAGGGGATACAGGGGCAGCTGTATTTTAAGGAAGGTTCCTGGAAGCTGCCAGACAGTACTTCTGCCACTGGGCAAAACTTCGCCACCCTTCACTGCAAGGGGGACTGGGTTACGAAGTCTTTACTCTAGGAGACATGTGACCAGTGAAATTCTCCTGCTTTGGAAGAAAACTGAGTGTTAGTCGCTCAGTCGTGTCATACTCTTTGCAACTCCGTGGATTGTAGCCCACCCGGCTCCTCTGTCTGTGGGATTCTCCAGGCAAGAATACTGGAGTGGGTTGCCATTCCCTTCTCCAGGGAATCTTCCCAACCCAAGGATCAAATTCACATCTCCTGCATTGCAGACAGATTCTTTACCATCTGAGCCAATCGGGAAGCCCGCTTTGGAAGAAGTGGAACATGAATACTGGCAGGAAAGCTAGCATCTCTGCCATGAGATGGAAGGGGGATGGGGGAAAGAGAGGCTGATCAAAATCCCCATGTTTTCCTATTGGATCTTGGAGCCGTCTATTACTGTGTATCTGAGTCAACGACCTGGAGAGAAGATGGCAGTTTGGACACATGGTATTTACAACTTCCTGCTGTCCTCTCCATCCCCGTGGGCTAAACGGCCACCTGGATGCCCTAACTTTCAAGGCTGAGTGTTTAGAAACATGCAGTTTCACTGCTTTCCTGCCTCAGAGGCAAAGGTAGCTAAGGCGGGCTTCCTGATAAAGTGGGGAATAGGCTAGGTGGCCAGTGTCATCTGGGACTCCTGTCACTAGCTGTCTGTCTGTCCGTGTATTATAACAGAGAGGGTCATGAGGCTGTCTTAGCACTAAGTTGTGGGTTGTGGAGCCACTGCCTAAAAGCTCCTAAGATGTAATGGAAAAACCCAAAGGAACTTTTTGGCCAACCCAACACCAGGCACTTCACTTGTGTTATCATCTCCATTTATGGAAGAGGAAACTGAAGCACTGAGAGATTCGATGATTCGCCCAAAGTCACGCAGCCAGTTAGTAACCGAGTCAGGTGTGATCAGTGTCTTGCCTTCATAGCTCATGTTCTTACCCCGACCACCAGACTCTCCTTCCGTTCATCTGCTTTGCGTCTGTCTGTCAAAACAGACAAGACTCCCTGTGTTGCCCCTCCTCCTCTCTTGAAGTTTCCAAACTAGCCCTTTTCCTGGACCAGCAGATTCTTTTCCAAATCCTGTGTTCTCTAACCTTCTTTTTAAACTTCATTTCCCCCAGAAAGGGTCTCTGAAAACCACTGGGTCTGGCCTTGCTACTCCCTCCTCATCCCCTTCAACACTGCATCCCTCTGCTCAGCAGCTGCTGCTTGGGCCCCAGTTCAGGCATTCCTGTTGTAGGCGACCCGTGTATTTTTCACGTGATCCTCTCCTGTCTTCCAGCCTTGGGGGCAGTCATCGGGCTTTCGTTACAGTGTGGGCTGTGGATCCCCTTCTCTCTGCTGTACATACACCCCACTCTAGTCTGTGCACCTCCCCTCCAACCTGAGGACCAGATTCCTACAACCATTGCCTCTCCACCCTGAGCCCATAATGGTGCTCAAATCATCCCCTGTGGGAAACAACACTGCTGACCTCCAAGGTTCCTTTCTGGTTACTTCCCTTTCTCTTTCCCTTTCTCAACAGAATTTTTTGAAAGCCTAGTCTATATCTGCTGCTTCATTTTTCTTACCTCTCATCTCTCTTCAACCAACCATAGCTTGGCTTCTGTCGTGGCATCCCACTGACCTTGTCTGGCCAAGGTCACATAGGGTCTTCATATTACTTATTGATGGACCTTCTCATCCCTTTTTTTTCTGTTACTCTCCCTGGTATTTGACACTGTTAACAGTCCTCTTTCTGAAAACTTTATCCTTCCTTTATTAACATGACATCTTGTCTTCTGGTTCTTTTTAAACTTACAATTTTTCTCTTCTTATTTTCTTCTTCTTTATTACATTTCCATGCTCACTAGCCCTCTGACCTTGGGCCTTTCCTCTTCTCACTCTATACTGTCTTTCTAGGTGATTTAATACACATCAATTATTTTAAATGCCACCATTGTGCTATTGACCCAGATATATTTACGTTTCCAACACAGATCACTCAGCTGAGATTAAGATCTGTCTATCCAGCTGCCTATTGGCCAGCTCCGGCTGCATGTCCACTGTCATCGCAACCTCAGCATTTCTGAAGCCAACTCATCAGCTTCTCGTCCAGTTTGATCTGCTTGCCATTTTCCTTTCTTGGTCAGAGGAGCTAACAGCCATGTGGTCCTACAGGTCAGGATCTGGAGAACCATCCCGGACCCACCTCTTTCCTTCCACTATGTCAGTCCGTCCCTAAGTCCTGCCAACTCGACATCACAAAGTTTTCCCTGAAGGCATCCTCTCTTCTCCATCACCCCTACATTTGCCTTCCTGGGTAACTGCATGAGCCTCCCAGAATCACTCATTGTCCCCAAGACTATCTCTCTTGCTTTCTTTTTGCACCCAACAGGACCCCTTAAAAGCACAAATTTAGCCATTCATTCATTTGACAAATGTTTCTTTAGTGCCTATTACGTTCTAGGCGCTGTCCTAAGTGTCAGAGACACAGAAGTAGATGCTATAAATAGACTGACTCTTCCTGATGAGGTTTACCTTTTGGTTGGGTGGCTGAGGGAAAATAACAATAAAGAAGTAAATAATTATATATCAAGTGGTAGTAAGTTCTATAAAGAAGAATAGAGAAAGATTAGGGGGATGAAAACAAATCATGGGGCGGTGCTGTGCTATTTAGAGGCTCAGGGAAGATGTCTCTCAAGAGGTGACATGGGAGCAAGGATATAAAAGTGAGGAGGGAGTAAGCCTCATGGCTAGCAAGGGGTGGCGAGAAGAGTCCTTCAGATAGAGGAAGCAGGGCGCTTTTTGTGTTTGAGGACCAAAAGGTCAGTGTAGTTGGGAAGGAAGAGGGTTAGGCTGAGGACAGAGAAGTATTGGAAAGGCCAGAGGACGTAGAATCTTGTGGTCTATTGCAAAGACTTTGGCTCTGTAAGTGAGAGAAAAGCCGTGAGAAAGTGTGGGGCAGAGGATGGACATGATCCAGATTTCAGCTCAGAGGAGTAGACGCAGAGGGCAGAAGCAGAAAGACCAGGCAGACGCAGGTGCAAAAATAGGATGATGACCTGGGCTGGGGCCACAGCCTACAGTGGTGAGAAGGCGTCGGTCTAGGAGACATATCTTGGAGGAGAGATGATGAGAAACTTGTGCGGACTGGATGGGGAGTAGTAAGAAAGAGAGGAAGCAAGGCTTATTCCAAGGATTTCCAAAGGACAACTGGAAAGATAGGAGTGCCACTTCCTCCTATGCAGAAGATGGCAGGAAATGTGGCCAGTGGGCAGGGAAGGACCATCACAAGTGTGGTTGGGACAGGTTAGGTTTGGGAGGTCTTGATCTAGATATGGATGGAGAGTAGGTACTTGAATTCACGAGGCAGACTTCAGGGAGGAATTGGGGCTGGAGATGTCACTTCTACCATAAATCCTCCCATGGCTCCCCTTTGCCCTGTGGCCAGAGTCTACCTTGGTCGGGGCAGGCAGAGGAGCCCTCTCAGCCCAGGCTGGGGAAGCTGAAAAAGTCAGGAAATCAAGCAAAACCTGGGGCTAAGTAGGAAGCAAAGTCCAAACCAAAGAAGGGAGTTCAAATAGGTTATCAACATGAAAGCGGTCAAAAGTAACCATGACGTTCACCCGTATCTGTCCAGTGGTCTTCAGCCCAGTTTTTATTCTGGAAAACCTTTCTCACCTCTCTGACTAGGTTAGTGTCTCTGTTCATATGACTTTATAGCACCATGTATATAGCTCCTCTTTGAAGCACTTATCCTATTTGACATTTGACACTTATAATTTTAAAAATTACATTGAGAGACTTTCCTGGTGGTCCAGTGGTGATGCTTCCCCTTCCAGTACAAGAGGTGGGAGTACGATACCTGGTCAGGGAACTAAGATCCCACATGCCTAGAGACCAAAAAACAGTGAACAGAACCCTTCTTGTAACCAGTTCAGTAAAGACATTAAAAATGGTCCAACATCAAAACATATTTGCAAAAGATTATATCAGTAGTACATTGGATACCTGTGATTTACATCTGTGTGGTTGATTGTGGCATTAACATTTGCCTCTTCTCTTGGACTGGAAGTTACTCAAGGCCAGGGATGACTTTTGCCTTTTTTCTACCCTGAGGAGAGAACGAACAAATTAAAGAGCATCCAGAAGAATCCCAGAAGCAGGAGGAGATGAGCACAGGGTGGCTGTGGTCAAGGGTGACTGCTTGGAACAGATGGTGTGTCTAAGACTGGTTTTGAGGGGTCAGCATGATGCATGATGAGGGGGAGAACAGGGCTGGGCTGCTACAGGCTCTTAGGCCGGGTATTCAGGACTGTTCAGGGCCTGACTGCTTCTTGCCCCCAAACCTCATCTCTCCTAATCTCTTTCTCACCTCTCTCTCCAATTTTATAATCCCAGTGGACTGCCTGTGGCTCCCATACATTTGCTATTTCATACCTCTGAGCTTTTCTTCATACTCTTCCCTCTTAATCTTCTATTCTTTTTTAAAAAATATTTATTTATTTGACTGTATCAGGTCTTAGTCGTGGCACATGGGTTCTTCCTTGAAATGCACAGGCTTAGTTGGCCCACAGCATGTAGGATCTTAGTTCCCCTACCAAGGATTGAACCTGTGGACTCAGGTCTGCATTGCGAGACAGATTCTTAACCACTGGACCACTAGGGAAGTCCCATAACTTCTGTTCCTGCCCATGGCAGGACACTGTTGTTTATCTTTCAAACTATTTCAGTTGTCTCTTTCTCCAGGCCTTCATAACCCCCTAGATGTTCATGCTTTCTTCTCTTCTATACAGTAAGGGTCATTATGTGCAAACTCACCAGCAGCTCCACGCAATCAGAACCTCCAGCACCTAGCACAGTGGTAGCACATAGTAGGTGCTTAAGAAATGAGCAAAAGAGTGAGTGAATGAATGGCCATTTAACCCAGATTTCTTGAAACTTGATAGACTTCAAACAGCCCGTGTTATCACCCCGTACATGTACTCGTAGTTATCACACCATGGGTCCAGATTTTTCTTCTGAAAATTGTGGTCACTGCAGAAATAGTGCAGTAGTTCCCAAGCTAAGGTCTTTGGACTCCCAGGGAAAGTTATAATAAGGGTCTGAGAGCTTCTGTCAATGTCTCAAATAGCCCCACAGAAATCATACTGTTATCAGCAGAGCCTACCTAAAACATCAGGTTTCTCCGCTTTTAGCTGGATTGTGCTAACAGTGGTTATCTCATGCAGGAGCTGAGATTGGCTGGGGATGACTTCATAGGAGTCCCTGGGTCTGTGGAAGGGAAAACAATAAAGGGGAGCTGGGAAGTTAAAAGGCTGGAACAGCTATGGTGGAGGATGGTGCCCTGCATTCAGAACTGGCCATGGCTCCAGCAGAATGAGCCATCTAACTTCTCTGGGCCCCCCACCCCTTCAACTGGAAAGGGAACAATTGTGACTTTCTTGAAGATCAAAGGAGGGTGAAAGTGTCTCTAAAGGAAAAGGCTAAGCCAGAGGCAGGATTATGCCCAGCTTCAGAGGCTCCTGGGGTGAAGTGTGGGAAACACAGGCAGAGAGCACAGGGGAGCTGTTCCTGAGGTTGGAGCGTGGGGTTCAGAGAGGCCTGGGCCACACATGATGAGGGGAAGCCAGGCAGGCACCAGATTCTGAAGGCCTGTGAAGTCACACCAAGGGGTATGGACATCAAGGTCCTTTAGGGAAAAATCCAAAATTGCCACTGACCCTCCCTGGAGAAGGGAATGGCAACCCACTCCAATATTCTTGCCTGGAAAATTCCATGGACAGAAGAGACAGGGAAGCCTGGTGGGCTACAGTCCATGGGGTCACAAAGAGTCAGACAGGACTGAGCAGCTAACACTCAAGTATAGTGAGTGACGTGAGTCTCAATGCTCCCCTCAGTGCTTCTCCGGGAAAAGTCCAAAGCACAAAATCTACTCCCAGCCCTGCTCTTTGGGTGTTGATTTCAGCCGGAAGGTCCCAACCCAGCTGTAACTCCCCACACACGGAGCTCCTTCGGGAGTGCAGGTGTTGTTGCAGCAATGCTCAGGGCAACGGGCCAGGTCACTGGGACCAGATGCTGACTCCATGGCAACAAGGACCAGAGTGAATGAAGCCCCAGTGGCTGCTGGGAGCCCTTGGTGGGAGGTGCCGCTGTGCCCTGGCTAAGCCAGAACAAGCCAGATGAACACTCTGTGCTGCTGCTGTACCCAGCCCTCTCCTCTACCCCCAGGCTCTCCCTATAAACCCTCCATTCCTTGAGACCAGTGAAAATGCCGCCTTCCACAGAAATTCTGCCTCCCCTGAGTCCCAACTCAGAGTTAATTCATTCTTTCTCTGTGTTCCTACAACACATTGCAGACACCTCCACTTACTTCTTATTTTGTCCTGCCTCGTGTTTTGATGATTTCCTTTCTTGCCTTTTTCCTCCACCACACTGTGAGCAGGATCGCATCTCGTCTGCACTTGTAGCTTCCTGAATGCTGAGCCTGAAAAACTGCGGCAAGAAGTCAATAAATGGTGTTGACTGTGGGAGAGAATGTCTGCGGTGAGCAAATCTGATGCCTGATCTGCTGGTGGCCTGGTATGACCAAGCAAGCACTGAGCGCCATTACCCACACCTGGGGCACCTTCTTCCCTTTATGTGCTTTAGGTGTCAGCAATGAAAAAGATCGAATGAATGACTGGAGGACTTCTTGGAGAGAGTTTCCGTGAAAATGTCAAAAGATGTCTCCAGTGAAGACCACATGGAAACCACCCCAGAGATATTAATGTTCTACACTAACACTCAAGTATAGTGAGTGACGTGAGTCTCAATGCTCCCCTCAGTGCTTCTCCGGGAAAAGTCCAAAGCACAAAATCTACTCCCAGCCCTGCTCTTTGGGTGTTGATTTCAGCCGGAAGGTCCCAACCCAGCTGTAACTCCCCACACACGGAGCTCCTTCGGGAGTGCAGGTGTTGTTGCAGCAATGCTCAGGGCAACGGGCCAGGTCACTGGGACCAGATGCTGACTCCATGGCAACAAGGACCAGAGTGAATGAAGCCCCAGTGGCTGCTGGGAGCCCTTGGTGGGAGGTGCCGCTGTGCCCTGGCTAAGCCAGAACAAGCCAGATGAACACTCTGTGCTGCTGCTGTACCCAGCCCTCTCCTCTACCCCCAGGCTCTCCCTATAAACCCTCCATTCCTTGAGACCAGTGAAAATGCCGCCTTCCACAGAAATTCTGCCTCCCCTGAGTCCCAACTCAGAGTTAATTCATTCTTTCTCTGTGTTCCTACAACACATTGCAGACACCTCCACTTACTTCTTATTTTGTCCTGCCTCGTGTTTTGATGATTTCCTTTCTTGCCTTTTTCCTCCACCACACTGTGAGCAGGATCGCATCTCGTCTGCACTTGTAGCTTCCTGAATGCTGAGCCTGAAAAACTGCGGCAAGAAGTCAATAAATGGTGTTGACTGTGGGAGAGAATGTCTGCGGTGAGCAAATCTGATGCCTGATCTGCTGGTGGCCTGGTATGACCAAGCAAGCACTGAGCGCCATTACCCACACCTGGGGCACCTTCTTCCCTTTATGTGCTTTAGGTGTCAGCAATGAAAAAGATCGAATGAATGACTGGAGGACTTCTTGGAGAGAGTTTCCGTGAAAATGTCAAAAGATGTCTCCATGAAGACCACATGGAAACCACCCCAGAGATATTAATGTTCTACCACTGAAATTTCCAAAAAAGGTGATGGTGTCAGAGTGATCCTGTTTTGAATCTAACAGATTCTTTCTTTTTTTAACTTTTTGTTTCATATTGGAGTTTAGCTGATTAACAATGTTGTGATAGCTTCAGGTATACGGCAAAGGGACTCAGTCATACATATACATGTATCCATTCTCCTCCAAACTCCTCTCCCATCCAGGCTGCCACATAACACCGAGTAGAGTTCCTGCTGGGCTTTTTTGTTGTTGTTTTTATACTTTTTATTTACTTATTTATGGCTGTGCTGGATCTTTGTTGCTGCACATGGGCTTTTTCTAGTTGCAGTGAGAGGGAGCTACTCTCTAGTTGCAAAAGCAGTGCATGGGTTTTTCGTTGCAGTGGCCTCTCTTGTGGTGGCTTGAAGGCTGTAGAGCATGTGGGCTTCAGTAGTTGTGGCACACGGGCTTAGTTGCCCCTCAGCATATTGAATTTTCCAGGACCAGCAATCAAACCAGTTTCCCTTGCATTAGCGGGTAGATTCTTAACTGCTGGACTACCAGGAAAGTCACCTGGGAGATTCTCGAAAACAGAAAATCCTGCTGGAGTTCTCGCCTTCAACCTGCTCAGCCCATTTCTTGGGAGGAACCGCCCATACCCACAGTGTTCTTCCCTGCATGCCTGGAGTTGAAGATAAGCCGGCTCCTGTGGGGTGTGTGTGGGCTAGTGAAAGCAAGCAAAGAAGTAATGTCTGCTGGTGACCTCGGCAGCCTGGGACCTGCTGCAGGACGATCTGATGGCGGCAGCCCCATGCTTGTATTCAAGGACAAGATAGCACCTGATGGTTGCTTTGTCTACCACGGACCCTCCAAGTCACTGTGCAGGAAAAATACTTGCCTCTGTCACTAGGCTGCACCTGTAAATAAATCGTAAGATAAAAAGGCCTTTCTGCTTTTCAAACTGTGACAGGCGCATCCTGGTAAATTGCCTTCATGCTTTTTTAAAGAAGTAAAAAGGTTTGGGAGGATTGCGTCGCCCTAATACAGAAGCACTTTTCTCTCATTTGAGCTGCCGCAGATGGGATAATGAACGCATTTTTATCTTTGTCTCTAAACAAAATGCAAAGAACCTGGAGTTAGAAAATCTTGCCTTTGTGGCATTTCGAGGAAAAAGTAAGATGGGAGTGGGTGGAAGCAATCCCCCTAGGTGCTGGGAGCTAAAGGTTGGGGTTTTGTTCCCCTCCCAAAGCATGTTGCCTTCTTTTGGACTGTAAGTGTGTTTGCTTCCTGGATTCAAAGACCCACTTCTGTATCTCAACCTCGGTTTATTAATCTATAGAATAGCTGTAAGCTTCTTCATTCCTGTTCTTGTTGGAAAAGAGTGAAAACCTCCCTGACCCAATCCAGGCAGATGGCAGGTGGTCAAACAGCATCAGTTAAAGGTCATCCTTGTTTTGTATCAGAATGTTCGTGTGCCTGGGCACCTGTTGCAACCAAGAAGGAGGCATTCAGGGTGCTTCCCCCACCCCCACGCATAGCCCACTATGAGGAAGAAGGCTAGGTGAATGGTTTCGGTAGGCTTGTCAGACACTCAGCCATGATGTCTGGTTCCTGAGGTCTCCCACCTCTTTGCAGCCCTTCCTGGGGATTCCGGCTTGCTGGTACCTCCTTCCACCAATCCCTTCTCTGGGATCTCACTTGGTACCTCTCACACTGACATGCAATTCTTTATCTACATGTTGGTCTTTGCTCCAAAACTGGGGGGAAGAGAAGACAAGCCTCATGCTTGGTGGATGCTCTCATTCTTAGCACCCAGCACAACGTCTGGATGCTTACTTGGAATGAACTGTTTATGTCCCCAAACTCATATGTTGAAGACCTAAACCCCAGTGGGATGCTGTTTGGACATGAAGTCTTTGGGAGATAATTACGGTTAGATGAGCTCATGAAGGTGGGACCCTCATGATGGAATTCTGCACCCACCTCGCCTGCTCCTCCCTGCACGCAGCAAGATGGCTGCTGACCATAATCAAGAGCAGAAGCCTCGGAAATAAACCTACCTTGCTGGCACTATGGTCTTGGACTTTCCAGCCTCCAAAACTGTGAGAAAAGAATTTCTATTCTTTCAGCCATCCAGTCTATGGTATTTTGTTATGGCAGTCCTAGTTAGGTGCTTGAAGAATGTTTGTGGATGAATGAATGAGTGATCAGGAGACCTTTGGTTGTCTGACACTTGGGATGAACAGTGAAGCTGGCCACATTCCCCTGTGGAGAAGGGTGTGGTTGGGCTCCAAAACTTCGGGCTCTGCCTGCCTCTCTGCCCACCCATCACCCGGGATAAAGGGGTGTGAAGTCGGCTGTGTAACCCTTACCTCCTCAGTCACTTTAAGGGTATAAAAAGGTGGAGAGGCTGAGAGTGCTGGAAGGTTTTCTCTGGAGTGAGCTGTCAGTGGGCTGTGTCCCACCTCCTTTTATGGGAAAGGGAAGGGGGCTGCCTCCCCCACTGACCAAGTAAAAGAACTGGACAAGAGTCACACAAGAGCTGGACTGAGGCCTGAGAAGGTCTAAAGGTGAGAGGCTACGGCTGGTGGCCTGAGGAGGCTGGGCAGAGAGGGACTAGATGGCCTCAAATTGCTTCCTTTCTAGAGTTTGGCCAGGTATGGAGGTGGGGGGCTCCCTCCTCTGGGCTGGTGTGGACCTCACAGAGGGACACCAGCATCTCTGAAGGCAGCAAGCCTGGGCCAGAGGACTGGGCCCTCAGCTGCAGGACTAGAGAAATGAGGGTCATAAACCACCAGCAGAGGAGATGTCATCATGTCAGGAGACCTGCAGGTGAGAGGACCCACATTAGCCCCCAACAAGAGAAAGTATGTTAGTTGCTCAGTCATGTCCAATTTTTTGTGACCCCATGGACTGTAGCCTGCCAGGCTTCTCTGTCCACGGAATTCTCCAGGCAAGAATCCTGGAGAGGGTAGTCATTCCCTTCTCCAGAGGATCTTCCTAACCCAGGGACAGAAAACCTGGGTCTCCTGCATTGTAGGCAGACTCTTACCGTATGAGTTGCCAAGAGTAAGGCTTGGCCTTTGGAATCTGCCACCAGCCTACAAGTCAAGTGAGACCTCCCTGGCCTTCCTTTCTCCTCCCATCTCTACCCTATCTGAATTTTGGGTAAGGGTAGGAATCCAAGCAGTCATCAAAGAATAGAGGAGGAGGTGGGGTGAAAACATAGTGATGAAACTGACCATCCCTGCACCCCCACTGCTCAAGGTTCCCACTGGGGCAGGTCCAAGCTGGGCGATGGAAGCCTTCAATGGGATGAGAATCGGAGGTTCTAATTGAGATTGACCTGGAGTTTAAAAAAAAATCTTAGTGTTACCTCCCAGACTAAGGTTTTTCTGAGAGGTTCTCCAACGCTCAGGAAAGAATATGCTTGAAGGCACTGTAGCAGAATAAGTAAAAAGATTGAAGCTGCTTTTTGCTTGCACCCTGTCAAGTCCAGCTCCACCAGTACACGGGTTATCCTGTGTTCTGCCCATGTGCTCCGGGGAAGCCTAGAAACACACCATCCCGAGGGAGAAGAAGTTTGCAACAACTCCTGAAGAAATTCCAGCCTTCATTCACCAAACAGTCTGCCTTATCTGGCCTAACTCAGAGTTCAGCAAGAGAGGGAAGGGGGCCCTCAGATGTCTTCCTAATCAAGACACAGCACATTTTTATCCTCATTAGACGATAAGCCAGACTCCAAGGGGGTTTAGAGGGAGAGAGAGTGCATTCATTTAGGCTGTTTCTTTATAGGATTCTTTGCCTGGGGTCCCCTCCCAGCATGAAGTAGGGCCAAAGAAGAGCGAAGAAAGACTCTTTGGAAGATTAGCCTTTGAGCAGTGGCTTTCTTCTTTTATTTATTATTTATTTTATATTTAATGTTCGTTTTTTTCATTTTACTTTAAATGTTCAGAATTCCCAGACAATCCAGACACACGATTGCCTTTTCATTTGCATATGGGAAGACCCACAACTGGTTCGAACACCAAGAAAAATTATCCCTGAATTAAGCACAGTTTCAGGTTAGACTATGGCTCACCTCTTGAATTTGTTCCAGAAAGTGAGGACTTGCAATATTTATTTACTGGTTTAGGTTAACCCCTTCTGAGCCACCTTTCTTTTAATTCTCCTTCTCGATGAAGCTGCTTTTGGAGAGGGGAGAAAAATAAACAGAGAAAGGGCTCTGGCAGCAGGCTGGCTGTGCACTCAAATGGAAATGTGTTTATGGCGTGAGGGAAAAAAAAATGATTTGGGGCAGTGAAGTTGGCAAAAAAGAGATAAAGGGGATTTGGTTAGAAGCGAGAGTTAAATGATAGTAAAGGTCCAGAGAAGCTGTGATCAATAAATATAAAGTTCAACCTCATTGCTTTTCTGCTGCTGAGAAGGGCTGAGCCCCGCCTGCTCCCCCACCAGGCCTGGGGCTGCAGGCTGTGCTAGTAGATTCAGCCAAGGAGACCTTCAGACTCCAGCATAGACTAAGTCTGAGGAGAGCACTCACCGAGGCAAAGGGCAGACAGCGTTCCTGCCACTCCTGCTGGGGTACAAGACAGGTACCAGCCCTGGCCTTCCTACAGGGGGTGCTCTCCAGAGAGCCCTAAGTTCCATGGAACACGGTGTTTTCGAGACAGAATAGCTTAGCCCCAAACAGGGACTTGCTTATTATCAGCATAAAATTTGGGGCACATATCCGCTTGCTTTGTGTATGTTTTGGACAAAACTAAAGTGAAAAATCCTCAGAAATGGCCAAAGTCCATAAGAGTCAACGCAAGACAGATGTCCACCCGTTTACCACCATCGTCATGAACCCAGGGCCTTGTATGCCAGGGCAAAAGTCCTGGTCTCTATCCAGACCAGCAAGACAGGATTCTGAACCTGGGATGCTCGAGTGATTCCAGGTGTGTTCTTCAAGAGTGTGTGAAAGCTTCCTAGGGAGAAAACTATGTTTTTGCATATTTTTCTGAAGTTCTCAGTTTTGTTTCTACCCTCAAAGAGAATTGCTGCTGCTGCTGCTAAGTCGCTTCAGTCGTGTCCGACTCTGTGCGACCCCATAGACAGCAGCCCACCAGGCTCCCCCATCCCTGGGATTCTCCAGGCAAGAACACTGGAGTGCGTTGCTATTTCCTTCTCCAATGCATGAAAGTGAAAAGTGAAAGTGAAGTCTCTCAGTCGTGTCCGACTCTTCACAACCCCATGGAACTGGACTTCATTAAAAGGAGAAAAGCACTGGTGTGTCAAGCTTCATAAGATATGAAGATACCCGATTACACATGAATATAGAGGCCAACAGAATGAAGAATACTGAGGAAGTGAGATTATTACTTCTTCGAACCTGAGAAGGATGAGCTAGTGAGGTTTTCCTTCCACCCCTCCCTCCCTCCATCCTTCTATCCCCCATCAAAGAGCATCTAATATGTACCAATATTGTGTGAGTGTAGAGGTTTTGGATACAAATGGCTCAGTGTGGTAAGGGAGACAGGCATGTGACCTAAAATGAAATACTGTGAAGTAAGTTTAGAGTAGACGCTTTCGTTCCCAGTACGATTGGAGGCATGAGGGAAGAACCCAGTGAGGAAGGAGACGGGGGCTCTGGTGGGCTTCAGAGAGGCTGCAGTGCTTGAGCCAGGATTGAAAGAATGACTAAAGGTGATAGAATCGATTTTCTTGAGTGTCTTTAGAGTGAAGGGAGGGAGGGCCTCCCAGGTGGCGCAGTGGTAAAGAATCCACCTGCCAATTCAGGAGACACAAGAGACGCAGATTCAATCCCTGAGTTGGGAAGATCCCCTGGAGAAGGAAATGGCAGCCCACTCCAGTATTCTTGCCTGGAAAATCCCATGGACAGAGGAGCCTACAGAGAAGAACCCCATGGACAGAGGAGGGCTACAATCCGAGGGGCCGCAAAGAGCTGGACATGACTGAGTGACTGACTACACACTCAGTACAACAGAGAGGGATTCAGATGCCTTCGTGACCAGTCCTGTCCAGGATTTTGGAGCATCTGACTCTGCAGGTGAGTCCAGGGATGTGTGTGTGTGCTTTTTTTGCACGCACTGCTGGCTGTGTGCTTTATGTGTGTCTTGGGGAGCTGACAGAGGTGGGGAGATGGAGAAGGTGGAGGGGCCCTGTGTTCAGTATTCTCTGGTCTCCTGTTTTCCTTGGGTTCAGGCTGAGATGGAGAAGAGCTGGAGGCTCATGGTGATTGACGAGTTTTTCAGTGGAGAGCGACAGGCTAATAAATGGAGTGGAGAGCAGCAGAGGGCCGTTTGGGCAGGATATTGCTTCCCTGCCTCCAGTCTCCATCCCCAGCTGCATCTCCAGAGACCGGGGACAGTGCCCTGGCCGGCCAATAGATGGGGAGAAGCCAGGAGCGGTGTTCCTCCCCCTTCCCTCTCTGCCTCCCTCTGGAAGCAGGACCTGGGAATGGAGGAAGGGGCATCTGGGCAGTTTGCTCCCCACAGGAGCTGGTGTGAATGCAGTCCCAGGCCCAAAAGGAGTGGGGAGTGCAGCCCCTTCCCTAAACAACATCTGTTCTTTTTGGTTTGGTTTAGAAGACATTTCACAGCTGGCTTCTAGGAAGCCGCTGATCCCATGCTAACAAAAGATGGAGCGGGGAGAGGACAAACTCAGCCCCAGGAGACTGCTGCTGCCCAGAGACAAGGAAGCCTTTGCTATTTGCTAACAGGTGTGTGAATGAGGACTTGGAAAAATCTGAATTACTCAAAGGGATTTACCAGGAGTCTCTGTGCCCCAGAGCACAGCTCTGGTGAGCACAGAGGGTGAGAAGGGAAGAGAAGAGGCCAGGCAGGCTACTAAGTCCCAGCTCTGCCCCTCCTTCTTGCAGAGGGGAGCACCACAGGTATTGGAGAACAACCCCCTAACCTGGAGTTAGATTAGCATTTTCACACTTAAAATTTTTTTAATGCTTGTTAGTTTTCATATCCATTCTGCCCTCCCAGGAGCCCTACGAAGGAGGTATTTTTATTTGTCAGACCTCTTTACAGATGAAACACTGAGGCACAGAGCCTCAGTTGCATAACTAGCAACGAGGAAAATCACAAACTCAGACTTTGAGGTCTTCTGGCTTCAAAGTCTGTGTGATTTGCAATCAAATCATGCCTGATCATTATAGCCTTCTGGAAGTTTACAGCCTTTCCCTTGAGTTGCCTGGGACCCCAGCAGAGAGGAGCTGGAAGCTGGTTCTTCCTTCATCTGAGCAGGAGAATAACGGTGGGTCAGCCAGGGTGTGCATATAACCTGCTCTCAGCAAATGCATGAAAGGACAAATTAAAAATTTCAATTTATTTTTAATTGTGCAAGTGATACATAGTTACATTTAAATTATTCTCCAATTAAGATAAATTAGTTAATTAAAAAAATAAAAGATCCATGCCGAACTTCCCTGCTGGTCCAGTGGTAAAGAATCTGCCTTGCAATGCAGGGAACGTGGCTCGATTCCTAGTCACAGAACTAAGATCCCACACACGTGCAGCAACCAAGCCTGTGTGCCACACTATGGAGCCAGCACACCACATCTAGAGAGTCATATCAAAAGATCCCACATGATGCATGGAAGACCCTGCACGCAGCCAAAGACCCAACACAGCCAAATAAATAAATAAACATTAAAAAAGGGACCCATGCAGTACAAATCAATCCTAAGTGTCCTTCCCTAACCCTGATTCCCAGTCCTTTCTTGGTGGTAACCAGGGGATTGGTGTGTGTCCTTATAGACCTCCTCCTGGGCATTTTACATATATATGCGAATAGGAAATTACTGGACCTTTGATTACCACATAAGTGGTAAAATGTGGTCTTATGGCTTGCAGCTTGTTCTTTACACTTAATAATATGACTTGGAGAGATTTCAATTTCACTACCTACAGAACTACTTCATTTTATAGCAGTGAAATAATATTGTATTAAGGATGCATATATATATGTATACATTATATATATATACTTATATACATCACGGGCATATATGTATATATAGCTTTCCAGGTGGTACCGTGGTAAAGAATCTGCCTGCAACGCAGGCAATGCGGGAAATGTGAATTAGATTCCTGGATCAAGAAGATCCCCTGGAGTAGGAAAAGGCAACCTACTCCAGTATTATTCCCTGGAAAATTCCATAGATAGAGGAGCCTGGTGGACTACAGTCTATGGGATCGCCAAGAGCCAAACATGACTGAGCACTCACACATGCATGTATATATATGTATACAAATGTGTATACATAATATAAATGTATGCATCTAAAATATATAATGTATGTGTAGTATGCATATATACAAACATATATGTATGTATGCAAATACCCTTATTTTCCAATCCTGGACACTGGAGACACATTTTTTCACTATTGGAAACATGATAAAGGGCATCTTTGTCCATGTTTTCCTGTATTCATAAATGAATAATTCTTTATAAGAGATACCTAGAAGTAAAATTCCTAGGAGAAAGGCAAGTGCATGTATTTAATTTGAATAAATTCATTCTTTGTCAGTTTACACTCCCCAACAGTGGTAGCAGGTTCTCATTTCCCTGAACCCGCCTGAATGCTAGATATTATCAATATTATACTTTTTTCCAAAATAAAATATTTCATTTGATTTGATTCAAATTTCTCTGATTTTTGTAAACATTTTTCATATGTTCACTGCTTATTTACCTTGCCTCTTCTTTGTATTACTTGTTTCTATTTTTTGCTCAGTCTTATCATTTTTGTGGAAGCTCTTTACATATCCTGGATATTAATTCATATCCGTTATGTATGTTTCACCTATCTCTCCCAGTCTGTCAATTACCTTTTAACTTTTCTTTATGAGTTTTTTCATCAGACAGCAACAATTAGTTTTGACAAAGTCAGCTTATCAGTTTTAAAAATGGTTTTGTTTTACTGTATTTCCCTGATAAGCTTGTCCCTACTCCAAGGTTATAGTATATTTTCTTCTCATATTTTTATAGTAGTCCCCTTGCTTTTGAAGCTCTTTAGTCAACTTAAAATATATTTTGTTATAGTGAAAAGTTGGTTTTAAATTAGTTTTTTTTTCCCAAATGGATAGCTTTGTTGGCCATTACTGGTGGCCCACCTAGTGTTTATTTCCACTTTTCCTAGATTTTCTTATAGGCATCCAGCCCATCACAATTATTGCCTGGGCTTTGGGTCCAGGCCTCATCAGTTTAAGTGTAATCCCATTATTATTTTTCAGTTGATAAGCTGTGTCCAACTCTTTGCAGACCCACAGACTGCAGTAGCCAGGCTCCTCTGTCCTCCACTACCTCCCAGAGTTTGCTCGAATTCATGTCGGTTGAGTCAGTGATGCTGTCTAACCATCTCATCCCCTCTCCTTTGGTCTTCAAATCTTTCCCAGCATCTGGGTCTTTCCAGTGAGTCAGCTCTTTGCATCAGGTGGACACCTAGCCTAATCATCTGAGCATGGCATAATGCTGGTCATGGTGATTAGTTCAGGATGAGCATAAAACCCAGTTAAGATGAGGGGAAGTTTACTGAGTGCACCTGGGGAAAATAGTTTGCCCTCTTCTCAAAGTCTCACTGGGAGAAAATAAGAATCCCTTTCTTCCTTTGGACATCGTGATTTGTGGCGATGGATTCAGGATCGGGCTCTTTGGCGCCATGAGAGAAGTCAGCCCGGGGATGAGGGCAGCATGGGAAAGGGCCACGGCCATTAAGGAAGCCTGGAGAACAGAGTCAGGGCCCCTGGGTTTGGCCAGCCAAGAGGCCTCGCTGCTTCCTTATCTGCCTCTGGACTTCCTATGCCAGCAATCCATTTCCTTATTATTGAAGCTTGGTTATTTCAGATTCTCTGTCATGAGCAGCAGGGAGTACCTCAAACTGACCCAACAAGCAGCTGTCCCAGTGCTGCCTTAACTTGTGGACTCACGGATGAGTGAGTGATCTGGATCACTAATCAGAAACGCTGTCGTCATTTACTTTTGCACCTACATGATCTGTTTATTACCTATCCATTCTCAGGCTCCTGTCTTGCTGCTTTAATGACTATAGCTTAGGTCATCATTATGCTAGTAGGGTAGAGCCCTCTTCAATAGACTTGTCTTTCGACAACTGCCTGGCTATTCTAATTCGTTTTCTCTTGTGGGTGACTTTAAATTATGTTGATCAAGTTCCATAAAATTCTGTTGGGATTTTGACAGGGGTTGCTTTTTATTTGGGAGAATGGAGATCTTCACGATGCTGAGACTTCCCATCCAGGAACATTAGCTGTCTCTCCATTTATTTGGATCTTCTTCTGTAATACTCAGTTGAGTTTCACAGTTATTGCATTACGGTTTTGTTCATATCTTAACTGGGTCCATTCCTTGGAAACTTAGAGGCGTTTCTTCTTATTGTTTTTTCCCTATTTTGGATGTCTTTTTTTTAAAAGAATTGGTAGCATGGAGGGAAGTGTGAATTTTTGGGTTGTTGTTCTGATACTTTACCAATGTGCTGAAATCTTACTAACAGTCTGTCATGTCATCCTTTTGAATTTCCTAGGGAAATGATCATATCATTTGAAAATACTTTTCTCCTTCATCCTTCTTCTATTCATCCTCCATTCTTCTTTTTCTTCACTTAAGGCAGTGACCAATACCTTCAGAAACATGTTGAACAGGACAGACATCCACATATTCTTTCCAGACAGAAAGGTGACATTTTTAAACATTCTTTAGAAGTAATAGAATTAAGGAAGTGTAATTTTCTTCCTATTTATTGAGGATTTTTTTTTAATGATGAACATATGCGGGA
Source organism: Madoqua kirkii (assembly GCA_006408675.1). NCBI lineage: Eukaryota > Metazoa > Chordata > Mammalia > Artiodactyla > Bovidae > Madoqua > Madoqua kirkii. The sequence continues at coordinate 158,364 of SJYC01048170.1, read as the reverse complement.
TTTTGTCAATGCTCTTTTTGGTTGTAGTGAGATAGCCACATAGAATCTTCCTTTATAACACAGTGAACTATGTTAACACGTTTTCTAATTTTGAATGGGCCTGTATGACTGGGATGAATTCAGGCTGGTCACAAGGGACTAACCTTTCAATCACTGCTCAGTTTTATTGGCTAATACTTTATTCTGATTTGGGGCAGCAAAATTCAAAAGTAAGATGAGTCTTTGAGGGTTTTTTTTTGTTGGCTGTGTGCTCCTTGCCTGGTTCTTCCTCTCCCTCACTGTTGTCTCTCAAGCTCTTCTTTTTGGCCTCTGACCTGGCCTGAGGGCTCTGGCCTTGGGCCTCAGACTTACTTTGTGGTGGTCTCTCCTAGACCTGTGGCTTTAACACCATCTATGTGTTGACAGCTTCTGGATGTATAACTTTAGCCCAGTCCTGCCTCTGATTCCAGCTCCATATAGCTAACATTCAGATCTACTTAACAAGTCCAGAACAAAATTTCCCCTTAGAGCTGTTCCACCCACAATTTTTCCAGCTCTGCAAATGGCAACACTGTTGTCTAGCTGCTTAGGCCAAAAACTTTGAGATCAATCTTAACTTCTCTTAGTCTTTCATAATTCACATGCAATACATGAACAATCCTCTGGTTTTGCTGCTATCTGACCACTCCCTTTACAGTAAGTCCCCTACATATGAACCTTCAAATTGGGAAATTTCAAAGTTGTGAATGTGTGTTCACATGTCCAACCCCTTAAGTTAGTCCACATGTCTGGGGTACGTTGTCAGGTGGGTGCATCCTCTACAAATGTTTGTGTTTGTGCACTTTGTTGTACAACACTGTATAGAAGACAGTAGTACAGAATATTTCAAACCTAGGATGTCTGGAAGCAAGTGTAAAAGCAGTAATCACGTAGCTCATACTGCTTAGAAGCACCAAGCAATAACAATGGAATTGGAGGCCCAGAGAATGGATGAGGAGAGACAAAAAGAAGAAGAGGTAACTAAAGAATCAAAGAGATCCATGATGCAGGTAAATGGCAAGGGGATTTTCTTTATACAAAGAGGCACTGTTCGTTTTTGAGACCCAGGATCCAAACATAGAACAGCACACGAAGGTGGTAGCAGCCGTTCAGAATGCAATTCACCACCACCGTCATCCATGATGAGAAAAAAAGAGCCACCACCCAGAAGTCACTGGATAGCTTTTTCAAGAAGGTAGAAAGAATTGAAACCAGCAAGGAACCAGAACCTGTGCCATCAACGTCAGGCATGAATGAAACTGCAGTTTGCCCTCCATCTCCTGTTGCTGACAAAGGTTCAGCTCCACCGTCTCCCACCTCCTCTCCCTCCTCCAGTCGGTAACTCTTCTCGCCTGTTCACTCGATGCCAGCCCCGGTATGCCAGCTGTTGTGCTGTACTGCTGTCTTTTCAAGGTATTGTACTATAAGATTAAAAATGTTTTATCTATTTTTTGTGCTTATTTATGTACTATGGGTGTGAAAAATATTATAAACATATTACAGGATAGTACCATATAGCTGACTGTGTTAGTTGGGTACCTAGGCTAACTTTGTTAGACTTACGGGCAGACTGGACCAAAGAAACCCATTCTTGGAACAGAACTCATTCGTATATAGGGGTTGCCTACTGTACCTCCAACGAGCGCAGCCTATCACCTCTTATCTTGTTGTTCAGTTGGAAAGCCGTATCCAACTATTTGCAACCCAGGCTGCTGCACACCAGGCTTCCCTGTCCTTCACTGTCTCCTGGAGCTTGCTCAAACTCATGTCCATTGAGTCAGTGACACCATCCAACCCTCTCATGCTCTGTCACCCCCTTCTCCTTCTGCCGTCAACCTTTCCCAGCATCGGGGGCGACTGCAATAGCCTCTATCGGTTCTCCCCGCTTCCACTCTTACTTTCCCTCAGTTTATTAACCCGGCAGTGTGGCCCCTAACCCCTTCATCTCAATCACTTGTTTCTATCCATGCTGGCCTCCATGCTTTTTGTCAGATGGGCCCAATATTCTTCAGCCTCAGGGCCTTTCCATCTCCTGTTTCCTTGCCCTGCATCTCCATAAGTCTTTTCCTCCTTCAAGTCTTTGTTCAAATGGCTTCTCCCGAAGTCTTCTGAAACCGCCCTGTGTACAACAGCAGCCCTGTCTCCTGCCCTCCCCAGTGCCCAGGCTGCTTCCTTTCCCCTAAGGCATTTAACACATTATGTGCGCCTGTGTTTGTTCATTGTCTTCCTCCCCCAGGAAGGCAGACACTTGCTTGTTTGTTTGCTGTTACGCCCTCAGCATGAGGAACAATGCCTGCAGGTATTAATTTGTCTCATAAACATTTATTAAATTAAAACATAACTTTTTTATTCTGCATTTGTGGCTTCATTTTAATGCCAAAGAATTTTACTCGTATATCCCACTTTCATCCTTTCAAAATATCTGTAACAGAAGCAGGGACAGAATTATAGTCTTTTTTTTTTTTTTCCACAGATGCAAAAACTGAAGCCCAGAGAGCCTAAGGGATTTCTCAAGGTCAGAAGCCAGTTGAGGGTCGAGTTGAGTGAGATTCTCTGTACCTTCTGCAGACCTGAGAGACTATCAGAGCATCACGGGTTGGGGAGCTGACAGGAGCTGGAAGCTCAGATCAGGTGAGATGAGAAGACTCTGCCACCCGTCTGTCCTTACCTCCTGTCCTATTTCCTGGAGAGAGGACATTGGACAGACGAAATTATGGAGAACACAGGTGTGGAGTCTGCTTCTATAACTGGCTGTGGACTCTGCCCCCCGTAAACAAGGATCATTCCTGTCTCATGTGTGCTGACCACCTGCTCTTTGCCTCTCCAGGTCTGCTCTTCACCCTTCCCCACCTGCTCCGCCCCAACATGCACAGCATCCACAGCATCCTTGCTCTCTGGCCCTGGGTTGGGCTGGGCCAGTGGGCAGCACCAGCAGGATATCAGCGCTCAGGAGAGCAGTGAGCCTGGGATTGAGTCCCCTGACTCTTTTTCCGCAGCATCCCCATCAGCTGGCCATGTTCCTCCACCAAGGGTCACAGCTCCTATCAGGTGGTCCCCTACCCCTGCTCTGAACGTGACTGTCTCTCTGTGCCAGTAACTACCTGCTTCTGCCCCTGTCCCTTCAGACCCAGGGAAGGGCAGAGACCCTGCTGTGGCTAGTCTCAGGACAGCGCACCAGCTGCAGTTAGCTTCCTTAAGCTGCGCCCACACCTCTGTAGACAGTTCCCAACTCTTTTTATAGTCTGGAGACTAGGTGTGCCATTGCCCCTTCCCCTCTTCCCTTCCCCTCCCTGAGTCCCCAGCGGACTTGACACTTTACGGCTTGAAGATTTCAAGGAGGTAACACAGTCCTTGGGACAAAGCAGGGTCTTCTCACATGTCAGTTCCTCTTTTTTGGGGGGCCCTGAAGGGGCTGTTGAAAAACATATGTGAGAGGTGGGGTCTCAGTGGGGAGATGCTGAGCTTTGCAGGACAAGAAGCCGTGAGGAGGAGGGATGGCTGCAACTCAGGGCAGAGTGAGAGGGTCTCAGGTCCCCTCTTCCTCCCCACCCGTGTCCTGAACTCAGAAACCCGAGTGATGGGGGCTCCCAGACTCTAGCTGGTCTCAGAGCCTGCAGGGCATGGGGTGGGGAGGGGGTGAAGGTGGCAGGTGGGGACAGGGAGAGGGGAGGAGGCATCCCACAACTTGCTCTTCAGCTTTTCTGTCTGATAGCACTTTGCAGCTCCTCGGTCCCCGCTTCCCCCAGGCTGCGGCCAAGCTGACATGCAGCTGCCCTCCCACCCACGCCCCATCCCAGCAGCAGCCTGGCAGCCTCTGTCCAGGCCCTGGCCTGGCAGCGGGAGACAGGGCTGTCAGACTGCATCACATCAGTGCCTGAGCTGGGACTCCAGCTGGGCCAAGTGACCTTGTAGAGTTTTGAGGATCGTGGGCGGCAGGAAGGAGAGATAAACAGGCTGGATGGATTTACAGTGTCTTCCCAGTTGGAGGGAGGTGGGAGCCAGGCCTCTCTTGAACACCAGTTCTTCTACCTCACAATGACTTCTTCTGGATCTGTACTTTTGGGAACTCTGGGGGTTCAGGTGGTAAAGAATCTCCCTGCAGTGCAGGAAACCTGGGTTAGATCCCTGGGTTGAGAAGATCCCCTGGAGAAAGAAATGGCAACTCATTCTAGGATTCTTGCCTGGAGAATTCCATGGACAGAGGAGCCTGGCGGGCTACAGTCCTTGGGGTCACAGTTAGACACGACGGAGCGACAAACATATCTTGCAGCAGCTGGAAGTCAAACTAGACGTTAGGGTGAATTTTCTGAGTCTAAAGGCTGTGGAGAATTCATTGTCAAACAAAGTGCAGATTTATTCTTTCAGGTAGTGAAGGATCCAACTCCTCTTGGAGCCCATGTCTTCTGATGAGTGGCTGAATAATCACAATTCACTCTGCCAAGCACCATGGGGTATTAAACGCATGACCCCTCTTGAACTTTACAGCATCCCATAAGGAAGAATATTTAGTTGTATTTACTACAGTGGAGGAACCAAAGGCCCAGAGAAGGTTAAATGAACTGTTCAAGAGGCAAGGAGGAAGGGACTCAAACGCAACTTGGCAGACTCCACAACTAGATACACTCTTTCCTTACAGGTCATTTTAAATCAGAAGGTCATTAATTTGTTGTCCTTCTCCTTCCCCCTCAGTGACTGTGGGTAGCATGGAAACCAAAGTTAAGTTCAGATTTTGGCTATATCTCATCTAACTCAACTTCCTGGAAGAGGTGGGAGGAAGGAAGAACAAAGGTGTAATCCTCTCTGTTGACTGGTGCACAAAGAGGAACACCCATCTAGAGGTCAGCAATCTGCTGCAGCGTGGTTCTTGCCCATCACTCTCTTCCACCTCCCTGCTTCTGTCCTGCGGCTCCATCATCGTTTTCCTTTCTCCTATCCCTTTGCTATCTTGGCACACGGGTGATCTCAGTTAGACTTTGGGAAGGACTTTCCAAGTCTCGTTGAGAAGTTTTTTGGATAATTTATATACTTCCAAGGAGGCCATGGTGTGGGTCAGTTTGCTATTTCTTGCTTTTGTGTTTAGACTGAGCCGGCTTTGTTCTTCTTTGTTCTCGCCTTTTCCTCTCGTTGTCTACACACTTCCCTGACACAGAGCAGTCGCCCCATGGAGCATGGCCCCGAAGCCGAGGGGTGGAGTAGAAGCCGTGTTCGGGGGCGACGGTGACATAATCTTGAAAAAACTCCATCTGTCATCTCTGGCCTTTTACTGTTGTAACAGCACTGATGGTCCCAGCCAACTGCTGAGGAATCTGTCTGTGGTTTAATTAGCCTATAACTCCAGCCTCCCCCACCATGCAAGAAAGCAATAAACAGCTTCCTTCCTCTTAGTGGGGCTGGGCAGCCATGGCAGAGGGAGCCACATGAGGCTTGGGGCCAGTGAGGTCTTTAAGGACAAATGAAGGACTTGGAGACCTGCAGGGAAGGACTCTACACTCATGCCTCCCTTCCCTGCTAAGGTCATGGAGACCAGCCAGTGTGCTCCAAGGGAAAATAGCCACAATAATATAACAATTCCTTGTATCTATAGAGAGCTTTCCAGTCACCAAGAGCTTTCTCAGACTCTCTTTCTAGGTACCACTCGGAACCTCTGTTTCTTCTTCTGTGAAAAGAGGGCTTTGGGCTCAGTGATTCCTGAGGTCTCTTCTCTATCTGGACCCGCTGTGGGTCCTACAATCCTAACAAAATCCCTGTGATGTGCCTGGAGCAGGTGTCATTAGCCTCATCCTATAGTTGAGAATAGGCTTCTCCAGTGGCTAAGCAGTAAAGAATCTGCCTGCAATGCAGGAAACGTAGGAGACGCTGGTTCAGCCCCTGGGTCGGGAAGATCCCCTGGAGGAGGGCATAGCAACCCACTCCAGTATTCTTGCCTAGAGAATCCCATGGACAGAGGAACCTGTTGGGCTATCATCCAGAGGGTTGCAGAGTTGTACATGACTGAAGTGACTGAACACGCAGTCATGCATGCATCGTTGAGAATAACCAGGAGCAGAGAAGGGAAGTGCTTTACTCTAGAGTACTCACAGAACCCTGCCAGGGCCAGGCCTGGAACTGCAGGAGATAGGAAGAGAGAAAGATGGATCCTGACATCTGCCTTCTTAACTCAAGGAGGTGGGAGGTGGGAGGGCAGGGTCTGAGGGCCCTAAAGCTGCCCCCTTTGACCGTTTTGAAGGAATCTGCCCTATCGCTCTGCAAGAGGGTGTGGCTAGGAAGCCCACGTGGTGGGGAGAGCAGTATCCACCCAGGAATCCACACCTTAGGGTCCTCCTTAGAATGTCCACTCCCTGGGCAGTCCGTCCTGTTCACTGCTACACCCCACAGCCTAGAACAGCACCTGGCAGGTGAGGGATGCTCCAAAAGTGCCAGTCAGTGGGGCCTGGGCCACTCTGATCCCAGGGCCCCTGCCATGCCGCCCTGCCGCCTGTGTGCAGAGCCCAGACACAGGAGCCACGTGAGTGCTGACGGCTGAAGACAAGGTGAGGCTAGGGCTTGAGAGGTGTGCTGGGTTGTTGGGAGGCTGCTGGCTCCCTGCGAGAGAGCCCAGGGGTTCTGGGCAGACTGTGGTCGTGCAGTTAGATGCCAGCCGTTGGCGCTGCTGTCCACATAGGGTTTCTTTCCTCAGTGATCGCTGATGTATCGTGCCCCTGTAATTGCATATTGTATTTTGGCGGTGGTGCATCCAGAGGAGATTGGAAATCCAGATCGAACCCTCCCTCCCCTGTCTCTTATACACATCTAAAGCACTTCCCTTCTCTGCTCCTGGTTATTCTCAACGATGCATGCATGACTGCGTGTTCAGTCACTTCAGTCATGTACAACTCTGCAACCCTCTGGATGATAGCCCAACAGGTTCCTCTGTCCATGGGATTCTCTAGGCAAGAATACTGGAGTGGGTTGCTATGCCCTCCTCCAGGGGATCTTCCCGACCCAGGGGCTGAACCAGCGTCTCCTACGTTTCCTGCATTGCAGGCAGATTCTTTACTGCTTAGCCACTGGAGAAGCCTATTCTCAACTATAGGATGAGGCTAATGACACCTGCTCCAGGCACATCACAGGGATTTTGTTAGGATTGTAGGACCCACAGCGGGTCCAGATAGACAGCGCTCACGTGGCTCCTGTCCCTCCCTCATAGCCCCAGGGCCTCAGTTCCTTCTCTTCCTTTCTGGGGCGGCCCCCACTGCTCTGTCCCTCGGGGTTCTCTCTCCAGCCTGGCTGTAGCAGGGCATCCAGTCTCCCCAGCCAGCCTACTCTGCTGCCTTCCAAAGCCAGCACGAAATCCCCTTTTTCCCCAAGAGATCATCTGCTGGGACACCTGGGGCACAGAGCGGAGGTGACAACGATCCCATAAGGCAGGAAGCAATTGCGCAGGCTCCCTGTGGGTCCTGGCTTCTCTCCTCTCTTGGGGTCACTAAGGCCTAACCTGCCGGCCTCTCGCTTTCCTTTCTCAGAAACCCAGAGGCCTGAAAACACAACCAGGAGAGCACAGGAAATAAACCTAAAGCCCACGCTAGAGCCCTCCTGTTTCCAGGGGCGGATCAATTTCTGGATGATCGTCTGCCCAGGCAGGTGGATCTCCATGGGATCCACCCAGGATCAGCTAACAAAGCAGACCATCCCTTCAATACCACCCCTTCTTCAGAGTTTTGAAATCTGGGGTTCATGGTCAAGATCTGTATCCCCTTGAAACTGCACCACAACTTGGGCATGTGTGGGTACGACTGTACTTTTCCTGGAAAGAGTTTGCATAACTTTCATCAGTTTTCCAAAGCCCCTCAAAGCTGTCTATCCCTACGTGAGTGGGCCTGAGGGCAGAGTGGGTACAGGGGCTGAGCTGGCTTAAATAGTAAATAGGAGTTTCGAAGTTTTTTACTGCTTTAAGCCCTGAATCACATTTCTTTGAGTGGTGGTGGTGGGGTCTTCTTTTCTGGTTTACCAAACAGGTTGACTGTGTGCACCTAGACAGGTTTCTCATACAGGTGCGTGCATGCATAGAATGAGCCCTCCCCAGCACGTGTGTGTGTGTGTGTGTGTGTGTGTGTGTGTGTGTGTGCATGCTCAGTCACTTCAGTCATGTCCGACTCTCTGTGACCCTGTGGACTATAGCCCACCAGGCTCCTCTTGTCCATGTAATTCTCCATGCAAGAAAACTGGAATGGGTTGCCATGCCCTCCTCCAGGGGATCTTCCCGACCCGGGATTGAACCAGTGTTCCTTATGTCTCCTGCATGGGCAGGTGGGTTCTTTACCACTAGCACCACCTGGGAATCCCAAGGCCTCCCCAGATCGTAGCCCAAATAACCAGCATAGCCCTGGGACAATCAGGGCAGGGGCCAAATACCATCAAAGTAAATCCTAAGTCCCACTGCAACCCACCCAACCTGAGTACCAAGCACACAACTGGTAACCAGGCTGGACCCCTGACCCCAAAGCTGGATACCCACCAGAGTGATCTCAGTCCTGGGCCAAGGCTTCTTTTGAACACAGTCCCTTTCCCCAAGACCTGTGGGCTCGGGGGAGACCCACTGCCAGCCAGCTGCTGAGAAACCCAGGAAAATCTGTTTATTTGCTCACGATAAGACCTTCAATCTCTGCATATTCCAGGAAGATGGCTCTGAGCTTGTTTATCTCACTGAGAAAACAGAAAGGTCTGGAGATCGAGAGGCAAAGGCGAGGTATGTTGATAAATACCGCAGCTCCTCTGCCTGCTGAGACTGTATGATCTTTGTTGAATCGCCTAATCTGCTTGGCTAATTATGCCCATTTTCCCTTCTCTCTTTCCCTCTTACTCTCCCCTGCTCGTCACAATGTGGCACTTCAGAAAGTCCCTCGGAGGAATTTCAAGGAGCCGGCTGGGTCTCTGTGGAGTACACCATATTATCTCATTACGATCTCACCTGGTGATTGGATTCCATTAGCTGACTCTCTTTATTAGCAGGCAAAGGCAAACTTATGAAATACCTTTAAACCTGGATTTCCTTAACAATACATCATTGGGGAACTGACAGCTCTCGCTCGCTTCCCTCTGCCAGAAAGAATTAAGATTGTTCCTAATTTAATTTCTCTTCCGCATTGGAGGCGGATGTTTGTGTTTCGGCAGCAAATTTATATTAAAGGCTCCAGGGGAGGAGGCTTCAGATCGTCACAGAGCAGCTCTGGTAGGTGTCCTGAGTGCAGACTGGGATGGCCCTGGATTCAGGAAGCCTGGGAGAAGCCCCCAGCACTGCCCTTGGTGGAACCTGCAGAGCTCTGTCCCTGCTGGCAAGAGATCAGAAGGCAAATGCATGAACTGTGCCTTTGTAGTTTCAGAGTCTGGGTGTTGGAGGTGATGGCTAGGCAATCGCAGACATCACTCACTGCAGTGCCGTCTGGCTCCTCGGCCCTCTGGCCGTCTAGAAATCAGAATCACCAGGCTGGCTCTTGATGGGGCTCTGCTGAGCTGTGTCCTGGCTAAACCCCATGGGGGCGGTGCAGTGATACTCTTGGTGCTCTGCCCAGATCCCCCAAGGCTGGTCTGGGGCACCCGTTCCCCGGCTGCTGTGACTATTTGCCACTAAAGCTCATTCCCACCCCTCTTCTCCAGAGAGGTAGTCTCAGCTGAACAGAAGCCACCTGACCCCAGACTGAGGCTTCCCTGGTAGGGCTAGCGGTAAAGTACCCACTGACAATGCAGGAGCAAGAAACATGGGTTTAATCTCTGGGTTGGGAAACCCACCTGGAGGAGGGCACGGCAACCCACTTGATTATTTTTGCCTGGAGAAACCCATGGACAGAGGAGCCTGGCGGGCTACAGCCAATGGGGTTGCAGAGTTGGACACAATGTGACTTCACACGACCCCAGAGGGCAGCCAATGGCCCGAGTCCCCTTGTCTTAAGCCAACGGTCAATCACTGATTGACACAAGTGCACAAAAGACCAGCCCCCAGGCCGCAAAGTGAGTCTGACTTCATGATGCTCCTGGGCTCCCAGGAGGACCAGGCTGAAGCTGGCCTCAGCCCAGACCACATCCTGGCTTTGTTCCCTCACCCCATCTCTCCTGAGAGTGCATGCCCAATAATCTACATTCCCCAGACTCTGCCTCTAGGGAATGGTTTCATTTGGGATGCTTGGGTTTCTGGGTTCTGATCAGTCAAGAATCAGACTGTACATGGCAGAGACTGGCCGTGGGCAGTCAAGGCTGGTGGAACCAGTCAGCCAAGCCATGAATAGAGGCCTGTTGGCACTTCTTGAGGACCCTCCCCCATAATGGACAGGTGTGGCTGACAGCGCCTAAATTCATAGCCTGCCAGGCAGGGGCTGCCTGAGACGCTGCCTCCAACCCCCAATTATGAACCACATAAGCCTCTCTCCGAGGCTGCTCTGAACCATGGCCTCTTAGATCCGCGTCACCTGGGCCAGAGCTGCGGAGCCTGACCCCGGGCGTGCCCTGCCAAGCACATCACATCCCCTCCAGGTCTCTGCATGGAGATTTGGACGGTTGCAGAGGAGAAGGGGGGAAGAAGTGTGTTGGAAAATCCTATTATCTAGCCAGGCCCCTATTGATAGCCCATGCATGAAACCAATTTACAAAGTGTGAGTCAAAGCCTCACGCACCGCCTGTTCTCACGGGAGCCCAGCAATCACCCTGCCCACGGCCGTGCACTCGGATGCCGTTCCCGCTCTGTCCTCCGCCAGCTCTGCTTGAGAGCTGTCAGTCAGCGTCCTGAGCTGCCCGGCCCCCAGCTCCTGCTAATGTCGGGAGAATTTATTACTGCAAGAGAAGAGAAACTCTTCGCACGATGATTTTCTGATCTCTGGCTGATGGCTCGAGCAAGCCCAAGTGAGACTCCTTGAGTTACGTGGTTTTCCGAAGGTCGTATGATCGATCAGTCCATATTCTGTCGCTGGTGGAGGCTATGGCATGGAGGCGCAGATGAAATCAAGGGCAAGGTACTTAACCTCTGAGCCCTGGCATCCTCCTCTGGAAAAGGAAGTACCCTTGAGAGCTGACATAAGGACTGAATGAAGTGATGCTCTTAAAAGTGCCCAGTAGGTACTCAAACAATGTTTATTATTGTTTTTCACCTCAGTCGGAGAAGTTCAGACAATACGCTAGGGAAGAAGGTGCTACTGCTTTTCTCTATAGAATATGCTCATGTGTCTTACAGTCAAGAAGCTCTTTTATCCAACCACAGCATCTCCTGAGGAAAAAGAACTTGTTAGTTATTCAGGTCCCAAAAGAGGTTTACTTCTGCTCCTATCTAACACTGTCAGTGTTCTGGGGACTGTTATTATCTCCATTTTACAGATGAAAAACCCGAGGAATAGAAATTGCCCAAAGTCACCTAGCAGTGAGTGGAAATGGGATAAGAAGATATAGAAGAAGGGTAAGAGAAAGACGTTGTCAAGATGCCTCCCCTAAATGCAATTAACCAGTTCATGAGCTTTTCCCTTTTGAGAGATCAGAGTGGGGGCGTCTCTGCTCTGCTTCACTGCCACCACTCCAATGCTCTTCCTCTCCCCAGTCTATGTCAGATTTGAGTAGAAATTGGGCCACTCCATCTTGGACATTCCTCAAGTGTCAGGCCTCAAAGGACTGGGTCTATATATCCTACCTCTGATTCAAACCAAGGCTCTGTCCACCAGGTAATTTTCATCCAACAAGTCAAGAACACCATGGCCAAGGCACCTCTTCCCCAGTCTCCTGCTCCAGAGGCCCTGCTCCCTGTCCATCCCTCAGGAAACCAGGCTCTGCTGACTTCCTTAGGTGTTGTGACTGATCTTAGTGTGTTAGACTCTGGAGGTTACACAGAAGAACATAGTGATGAAACAGGTAGCCTCTTAACTCAGGTCAATGTTTGCCATGTCAGGACCTCAACTTCCTCATCTGTAAAATGGGCACGAGAAATAATAGTACCTATTAGTGGACTGGGAGACTTTAATGTGCAAAATGCAGGACCGACATCCAGGCAAAATAAACTTTGGCAATTACAGTGGCCAAGCTCAAGATTTAAAACTGCCTTGGCTTCACCGTTTGGGTCACCAGATTCATCCACAGGAAGGCTCACTTTTCTGTTCAAAACAGTCATAAAGTTAAGCATATTGAACATCTGAGGCCTTTATTTCTCAGTTTGGCCTGTGAATCTATGCCAAGAAAGAGAAGGAGAGTAGGAGAGAGGAGGGGCCTGGAGTAAGCGCACATGCCTGGGTAGAGACAGGGAAGGTGTCCTTGGAGCGAAGATGTTTAGCGTCTCAGGTGAGTCTGTGGAGACCACAGCTTGTTAGAAGCCTTTGCTTACCTGGCAGCCAGCCAGGCCTCACTAGCTAAGTAGGCCATCTCTGATGGGGCTTCCAGGGGGCCTGCACAGCCCAGTCAGAGTGAAAGGCTTTCTAGAGACACAGACACGTTACTCTGGTCCTGGGCAGCAGTGGCAGACTGTCTGTGCTGGACGCCTCCTGTGTCCCCGTCCCCAGCTGCTGGATGGGAGCGGTTGTAGGGAGGTGTCTGTGAGCTGCCAGGACTGTGTCCTTGCTCCACTCTCTCTAGACCAGGAGAAAAAATTGCCCCGTCAGTGGAACACGGAAGATCAGCAGTGAATCAAAGGGATCCTGCATCCGTGCCATGAACAGACGGGATCCCACCAGGCCCCCAGCCAGGAGTTCTGGCCCAGAGCTGGGTGCTGGCCTGTTTTTTTTCCAGCATAAGGGGTCTTCAGAGTGGACCCTTCACTCTGTGCGGTCCTGGCAGACCCTCCCAAGAAAGGATGCTGACCTGGGCAGAAACTGTAAATGAGCCAGTCAGGCCTGGGGAGCTTCCAGGGAACATGGAGGGCCATCCAAACTGTGTAAAAGGCCAATCGGCTTTGAAAGGAGTCTTTCAGCCACACGGACAAGAAGGTACCTGTGCCTTCAAAGAGTGCGGAGACAAAACAAAAGCCTCCATTGGAAGGCGAGCCGCCCTGAGTCCTGCTTGCCCCCAGGCCTTGGCTCTGAGGAATGAGAAAAAGAAGAGAAGAGGTCAGCGGCCACTCGCCCTGAACAGGGCTGTGGATCTCGGGGGGGCTGAATTTAGAGGCAGCAGTCCAGAAAGGGCTCCAGAGGTGTTTGCCACCTGCGAAGGGCCCACGGCTGCATCCACGTCCTTTTCGGGGCCAGCCTCCACTTAGAGCCTACGCCATAGGCTGGAATTACCAATGCTCCACCCCAGAAATTCTCATTTTAATGGGAACAGGATGCTGCCCAGGCACTGTGAGTTTTAGAAGCTCCTTGGGTGACTGTGATGTCACTGAGAACCAGCAGTGTCTACAGGCACATAAAGACAGCAAGAGTTCTGGATTTGTGATACTGTCCCCATTATCTCCAGAGTTGTCCTCTGACTTCTCTGTGGTCCAGTGGTTAAGAATCTGCCTTGCAATGCAGGGGACACTGGATCATCCCTGGTCCAGGAAGATCTCATATGCTATGGGGCAATTAAGCCCGTGCCCCCTAACTCCTGAGCCTGCGCCCTATAGCCCTCGAGTTGCAACTACTGAGTCCAGGTGCGTAACTGCTGAAGCCTGTATGCCCTTAGAGCCCTTGCTCCACAGCAAGAGAAGCCACCACATTGAGAAGCCTGCATGCTGCAAGCAGAGGGTAGCTCCCAGTCTCCACAGCCAGAGAAAGTCCACGCATAGCCACGGAGACCAGAGCATCCATAAAGAAAACCAGTAAATAAATAAAAAGTCTAAAACAGAAAAGAACTGTCCTCAAAATCCCCTAGTACCCCAGTCGTTTTAGTATGCTTTGTTTAAAAAGTAAATATTTATTGTAAGATTATTTTGGAGGCTATTGAGAAATTAAGCAAAGAATGAAGTACATTTTATTAATAATAGAAAATTAATTGTATAATAATTATGTGATTAATTGTACTCAGCAGATAGTGTGTGGACTGTTGATATCTCTAGAGAATAGGGTGAAAGATTAGGAGATAGATTTGAAGAAAATTACAACCACACATCCTTGAGGTTTTGGAAAACCATGTGACTTTTAAAAAGACTTTTTAGTTTGTAATAATTATGAATTTATAGGACGTTACAAAAATAGTACAAGGAGCTCCCACATACACTTTACCCAGTTATCCTTAATGCTAATACTTTACATACCTGTATACAATTTCAAAGCTAGGAAAAGCACACTGGTAAAATCCACCAATCTTATTAAAATCATGGATTATTTTTTGTTGACCTTTAAATGTGGGGGTTTTCATTCACTTATTAAAAATTTTTATTGAGACACTGGAATTTGTTGTTGTCTAGTTGCTAAGTCGTGTCTGATGCTGTGACCTCTTGGACTATAGCTCGGCAGGTTCCTCTATTCATGGGATTTCCCAAACCCACTGAAGTGGGTTGCCATTTCCTTCTCCAGATCTTCCTGACCCAAGGATCAAACCTTCATTTCCTGCTTGGCAGGCAGATGATTTACCCCTGAGCCACCAGGGAAGACTGGGACACTGGCATAGGGTTTATCAAAGTGTGGTCTGTAGATCAGAATTGCACCAGAATCACACAGAAAAACAAATCTCTGAGCTCAATCTCAGACCTACTGAATCTGATCTCCTAGGGGTGGAGCAGGGGGGTCAGTACTTTTAACAACTTTTCCAGGAGGTTCTTAGGTTCATAAAAGTTGGAAAGTCACTAACCTGTTCTACAATGGGTGCTGGGCTCAGCAAAGGACACACATTCAGGAAACCCTCACAGGCAGAGGAGACAGATACTCGCAGCAATGACAGGGGCTGAAATAGCCATGAAATACAGCCACCTGCTATAAGCACAGGGGAAATGTCTGACCTTGGGTGGCCAGTAGGAAGGAGTTTGGTAGATTGGGTTATATTTAGTAGGGTTTTGAATGATGCATAGGAGTTTGACTGCTCTCAACTAGAGTTTTAGCATATATCTCTCTACCTTTGAAGCAGATTTCCTGAAGTGTGAGCTCTTAACAGTAGGGACATATATTATTCATGTGCTCTCCAATGCCTGGTATGCTGAAAGGTCTCGATAAACTAATGAATGAAAGCATGAATACTATGACTGACTGGATAAAGGAAGAGTGGAAGGATATAGAGGAACGGCCGGAGGAGGCTGGGTGGAAGAGTGCCCGGGCAGACCAGAAGCAAGGAGAGCACAGCTCCAAGAGGCTGGATTCTGGGTCATAAAGGGCTCAGCAGCGATCTGTCCAGAGGCCCTTGGGGCGGAGCCGGAACCCACTGTGAGAAAACGCAGCCTGCCGGTGTGTAGAACATGCTCTTCCTGTACAGTTAAGCTCTGAACATCCCAAGGCTCCTTAAAGTCAGCTGACTTGGAATCTGAGCTAAGTGGCCTTTGCCCTGGGGAAAAAAATAAAAAGGCATTTACCCTGAAAGCACTCTCCTGCTCACTTAATAAGTATATTAATTTTAAATGCCAGAGACAGACTCATAAACTCTCCTTCGAGGATTATGGCCACAGCCGCACTTGCTGCGGAGCGCGGAGCCCTGCCGCCCCCGCTCCCATCCGCAAAAAAGGTGGGAAAGGGCGTGTTACAGGAGAGACTTGCAAAACTCACTGCATTGACATAGAAGGAGCGGAGGAGTTCCGCTTGCTCTTTATTCTCTTTTTCTCTCTCTTGTCCGGCCTGGGAAGTTGTAAGGGTTGCTTCCGGGTTCAGCACTGGATCAGAAAATCCTGGAAGGAGCTTCCAAAACAGGGGAGAGGTGGGTCATGTCTGCCTGGGGACGGAGGAAAAGCTGCTGCTGGAAGATCTCAGGTGTGAAGACTCCAAGCTCCACCAGGGTGCCTGATCTACCGTCCTTCTGGATCAGACGCCTGGGTGACAGGACCCTCAAACCGGCTTGTCCCACTTTTCAAGTGACTCTTAAGCACACTGACGTTTGAGAACTACGCTATGAGGAACATTTCTCCCCAAGACTGTACATATTTAAACAATATCAGCTGGCAGTAAGGAAGTGCTGAGGTTTGAAAAAAGAAAAAAAATAATGCTGGCCTTGAAGACCCTCCCTTCCCCCAACCCATTCATCAATAAAAGGGGATTAAGTGATTGTCCAAAGAGCAAACACTATGCAAAGTGGCCTTACCCATTGCAGTGGAAATGAGCAAATGTGAAATTGGCAGGTGATTTTGTTCTTTGCAGCAATCAGAGAAATCATAAAGAGAAAAACGAACAGCAAGATTTTTCCAGGACAAATAAACACTTTGCCATTGAGTGAAATATATTAAACATTAAAAAAAAATTCTCTTCTGTTTCAAAACTCATTACTTCTGTTACCTACAAAGAAGATTAAAGCTTAAAACTACCTGGGAAAAAAAATGGAGGGGATTAATAATCCCTTCCTCAGAGGACTGGTTGCAATTTAAAGGGAAGTTCTAAACAGAGTGCCTGGTGCCCAGAGGCCCTGAATGTTAGCTGAGATTGGACCAGGCATTGGAGAGAAGTACGGGTCCCTGTGCCTGCATCTTGAGCCTGAAAGACATCAAACAAGCTTAAAGAAATTCAGGCAGTGGTGCCCTGAAACTTGTAATCTCCATTACATATGTTTTCAATTCCCCACCTGGGCTCTTTATGGATCTTTTTTTTTATAGGTATATACATAGAGCCTTCAGGCCAGATATGTCCCACCTGACCCTCAGCTGTCCATTTGACATTTTTAATCAAGCACTTTATTTAATGATCTTGTGCGCTTAGTCACATAGGGCCTTGTCCCCTTCCAGTAAAGTGTGTGAGAAGCTGTGCTGAAATGTGTAAAGCTAAGGCCTTTTGTGGGCAGTGGACCTGCAGGGAAGAGGGAGGAAGGAGATTTCAACAGTTCTTCAAATCAAAGGAGCCTTAACCACCGTGAGAGTCTGCACCGCAAACTTTGTAGCCTGGGCTTGTGACAAACGTATTAGAGGATGTCATCAAGATCGTTTCTTTTCTTCATTCTTGTGTCTGTCTTCCTGGGTGGAAGACATTTGTCAGACACACTCACTGAAATACTTTCTCAGCACCAGGAGATGCCAAGGTATTGGATCCCTGTGAGTCGTTACTTTTTCTTCTTTTTTTCTTGAAGCAATCTGAACACAGAGAGCATGAAGCTTTGTGGGAGGAGTTTGGGGAGGGTATATTCAGATTTGTTCCAGGACATGTAGACTTTCAGACTCAATCAGGGGGTGGTGAGGATGGAGCAGATGACACCCAGAGACTCATTTCCCATCGATGAGATGCCCCAGCTCAGAATGATCCTGTATTTCAGAGAATCGCTGAGCTATTCAGTAGAAATAGAGTCAGAGTTTCAAAAATGATTAGCACATTTGGATGAATAGGAGCCATTCTCGCAGGTTTGGGGGTCTTTTTTGGGGCCCAGCAGCAGGGACATTCTGAATGTCAAAGCTTTTGGTTCCATGGATCCCCAGAATTTGTGAACCCGAATGTGTGGCCCTGAGGCCCATCTTCAGGTGATGGCAGTTCTAGGAAAGCATCTTCTTAAACCTGAAGGCCGAAATGAATACAATCCACTCTTCTTTTAAGACTTCCAAGCATTAGAAAAACAAAACTCTCAGCTACTAATCAAAACTGATCGATGACAAGCACCAGGCCCAAAACTGTGCACTTCAGTAGAAGTAAAATTAATTAAATGAGGTGTTGGCTTTTTTTTCGCCCTTCAACATCTGTATTGCTGCTGAAAATCTATACTTTTAAATGTATTTCACCACTGTTATTCATTAAAACTGCATGCAGCCTGTACTTACAGGCATAGGCCACATTGAAAAAACTGACCATCTCTGGGTTAATGTGCTGCCAACAAGCAGATTGCTGTGCCCAGACATCTGAGTGGTAGTGGCCTGGAGGAGGGAGGGTGGTCATAAAGGCTGGACCAAGCCGGCCCCTTTTTGATCCTGGCAAAACATGATCAACGGACAGAGAGAACTGATTGTTAAATTGGGTCTGCATTGAAGTGGCAGGGACTTCGAGAGGTCACTTTCATATCCAGTGATGAGCCATCCTTCAGTTCCTGTGGCACTTGCTCCCTGCCTGGCCTGCAGCTGCTCAGGGGTCTTGAGACCCCTCTGTAGGATTCTCAGTGTATCGCTCCTTAGCCCTTTCGCCTGTGCCCTCTGATCCCACATCTCGAAGCCCCATGGGGCTACAGGGCTGTCCCTGTCTGAGCCATGGTCATCTCCTGCCTCCTCTAGACTGTGCTGTCTTTCCCCAGCCTCCTTTCTGAGTTATTTCCAGCATACTCACTGTCTTGGTGGGGGGAAAGTGTCCTTGGATACCCACCATTTTTCTATGGTTCTAGCAAAGATAGATAGATGGGCCAAATGGCTGTGGTTACAAGCAGAAATTAAATTCCTGGGCAGTGTGTTCCCCAATGATGCAAAGCCTAGAATGATCCATTTTGGGCAGTGGATTCATAGCCACACTCACTCTGCATCTCCCGTGATGGAGAGAGGGTCCCTGCACTGTGCTCTTGGGTGGTTCAGCTGATGTACTCCCAGTGACAGGGAGGCAGAGAGCGGGACCCGGAGATCTGGGGCTGCAGCCAAAGAGTTTATAGCATTGCAGAGAATTGTTTTGATGTTTCCTCTTTTGTCTTCATAATTCATTGTCGTGGTATATGCATCTCCAGGATATCTTTATCTGTTTAACAGATTCCTTTTCTCAAAAATCTTTGGGTAAAATTTCTGCTTTAGGAAAATATGTACCTCCCACTGTGTCACCGTCTAGGTCCAGGGTCAGAGTTCCCTGTCCGAGAAACATAACACTCACTATCACTGTTAATTTTCACCAGTAAGGCAGTCATACCCGTGCTGGCGCTAGTGGTAAGGAATGCGCCTGCCAATGCAGGAGATGCAAGGGACGCTGGTTTGATCCCTGGGCCGAGAAGATCCCCTGGAGGAGGACGTGGCAACCCACTCCAGTATTCTTGCCTGGAGAATCCCACGGACAGAGGAGCCCGGCAGGCTATAGTCCATAGGGTCGCAAAGAGTTGGACACGATTAAAGCAACTGAGCAGTGTGCGTGCATGCCCATGATGCAGGTGAGGAAACTGAGGATTTACAAAGAAATGACTTCATTGAGATCATGGAGATCTTGGATTAAGTGCTTAGTCTCATACTCCCATGTTCCCCTCTTCCATTCAATTAAAGCATTGTTTTCCTATCTGGCAGGCAACCCTTGTCACTCATAGAAGCAACTTCTAAGCTGTTTAGGGACATCCAGTTTTCAGACCCTCCCCCAGCCCTGTCTCTGCTCCGCATGTCCCAGCAGGCAGCAGCTGTAACAGCACCCAGCTGACCGTCACTTAAAAGCAGCCGCTGGGAGTTCAGAGGGAACGGAGCCTCTTCCTTCCCTTTACATATAATTGGATCGTGGATGCAGCTGTTGCCTCCACGAAGCTAGCCAGAGTCACAGGGGCCTGGGCAAGTTGGGGACCCTGAGCTGAGAGGGGCTGTCTGGTAGCGCGGGGTGCTCCCCTGTGGAGGGCCCATCAGTCCCTGGTAGCCGGGACCAAGGCACAGCTCTGCCTGGCCTCCTGCTCCCACAAGCAGGAGGGCACCTGCTCTTCTTCAGGGCACCAGGCATCAGCCCAGCCAGCCGCAGCTCAGAGGATGGGGCAGGTGGTGGTCGCTGACTCCGGGCAGCACCTGACACAGGGCAGCAAGGAGTGGTGTGGGGCCGGGTCAGGGTTCTCCCTGCCCAAGGCCACAGCCTCAGTTACCTGGGTCAACGACTTGATGACGTTCAGGAGGCCTGTTGGATGATATAAACTCCTGGCTGTCCTTTGGATCGGGCTGCCCCATCCTGCCAGGACACCTTGCAGATGCTTCCAGCTAGCATGTTGATTTCCCCTCCGGCTCATCTTCCACCTCTGCCTCCATCACTGACCCTTGGTCACCTCAAAACTGTTACTGCTCTCTCTTGTCACCCTGGTCAGTGCTGGCTGTTGCTTCAGTGTAGAACAATTTCCTCACTGGAACTGCCTGGCTAAGTCCCACTCATCTGGCAGTACTCAGCCTGAGTGCCACCGTTCCCGTATACTTGCCTGGGAAATTCCATGGATGGAGGAGTTTGATGGGCTACAATCAGTGGGGTCGCAAAAGACTCAGACATGACTTAGCTACTAAATAATAACAACGTCTGATGAAAAAGTCCGTGCTCTTAACCAGCATGGAGTTGGTGCTCAGTGCCCTGGCACAGCAGCCTGCAGGATGAGTTTGACTTGTACCACCATTTCCAGTCATCCCAGGCAAGGCTGGGGACCCCAGCTTCCCTGGGAGCTGAGATGCCCAGTACCCTCTCCTCCCTGTCATATCTTCCACCCTCACAAATTCCCAATCCTACCCTGTGTTGTTGCAGAAGAGGGAAACATGAACATTGATACTGTCTGATCTGTGATTGCTTATGTGACAAGGAGTTGATATATCAGTGAGTTTACTCCTCTTAGCCTGAGCAACACGGGGCCTTGTCCTCCCTGCAGGAGCCTTGACGTTGATGAATGAGACTTTCAAAGTCAGTCCCCACTTTCAGGAGAAGTCAGCTCTTGCAAGGAGAAGCCTGGTTGCTGGCACCAATCCACAGCCCTGCCGACAAGGCCATGCCACCTGGACTGGATGCCTCCTGAAGCATCCTTGAAGAAGCAGAGGAGGAGGGAAAGGACACCATGGGCCTCTTCCCTCTTACCCCAGATCAGATTGAAATGCTGTCTCCACCTTGAGCATCCTGGGCATCCCTTGTTTCCTTGCCAACCCTGGCCACTGCCTCTTAGAGAACTTCTCAGCCAGCCAACCAGAGCCAGCTCTTAATTAAGTGCACTAAGAACAGCACTGCCATGGCCTAGAGAAGCTGAAGTGGCAGATCATCAAAATCTCACTCCAGGTCTTCTTTGCACTGCGGCTGTGCGATTCTTAGCTCAGATCTGGACACGGGCTGCCTTGGTGTTGACTCGGTTTAGGATGCAGATGGAAGATGAGAGGCTACCATCTCTGCTCGCAGAAACCTACTCCCGTTTTGCAGTCTCTATGGAGATGCAGATGCTGTCAGGGGTAGTGGAGAGGGGCAGAGACAGACCAATGTGCAATGGGTTATTAGTTGACAAAGGGACTTCCACTCTTGTTTCACTGGGGTTCCAAGCTGAGGACAGTGGGTAATAAGTTCTCGTACACTGTGAAGAGAGGGGGCATGTACTGGATATTCCCCAACATGCCCCTCAATTCTGTTCTTCTCCACTCTGCTTCTGCCAAGCTGGCCTCTATAGGTCGTGGGAACTTGCCCTTGGGCTCTGGGCTGAATTCAGCCAATGGGAGGCACCTTCCGAGGGAAGGAGGAGAAAGACCAGGGTGTTTACTACCTTGGGTTGCTTCTCTGCTTGGGCATGCTTTGAGGGTGTCTGAATCCCTGTAGTAAAGGCTGCAGTATCTGTCCAACAGCTCTAGGTCTCCCAAGGTTCCAGAAACATCTCCCTCCCCTTTGTCCTTTAGACTCACACTCTTTCCTCCTCCCTTGTGGTTCCCTGAACCCTGCTCATACATTTATAGTCTCTACAGCTCTCTTTAATTACCCCTCTGAGTGTGCCATCTGTTTCCTGCCAAGACCTTGCCCAATAGACAGATTGCCAGACATAACCTTAGACTGCCCACGAGGCAGGGAAACTGTCACTGTGGCCCCACCTCCCAGCCACCCCAGTCCAGGCAGCAGGAGGCCTGAGACTGAGCATCTTTTCTGGGAGAACTCTGAGTTTCCCTTCCTCTGTCTACCTCCAAGATAAGAGAAGGAAGCTTCAAGAAGATCACATGTTGAAAGAAGTTATTTATGAATCGGAAGACAGACACCTCCCATGGCTGGATACTTAAGCCATCAAGACTCAGAGACCTGCCTCTAATTCCACCAAAGTGGAGCTCAGAAAAGCTCTTGGGAGCTGAGTAGACAGTTTGGAGATGCCAGGTTTTGTACCGAGGGCCAGGTGGATCTTTAGAGGCTGGCTCAGCTTGAGCTGTCTTGAAAGGAACAGTAATGAGAACTGGTTAGTAGAGGAGATCAAGGAGGCTGTGTGGGTATCCCTGGAGTTGGAGATGAGAGGGAGTCATAAGAGGTCAGTGAGGAACCCATCACCCCCATCAGGAAACTACCTGGTACAGGATTCCCAGAAGATGTCTCAAAGAACCCACAAAACCCCACAAGAGAGAAAGCAGGCTTATGGACATCTACCAGGTCATTCAACAGCCAGAGAACCACAACAGCTTACCCCATGTGTGAAGGTCATCTTCCTGCCTGACCCCAGAGGAGCCAGAAACAGCACAGAAAAAAAGAGGAGGGAGGGGAAGACCAGGAGAGTGAGCAGGCAGCAAGCAGGCTGTTTCCCTTCCCCGCTGCGAGGCCCTCAGCCTGGGATGAGTTGGGGCTGGAGGAGTCAGGAGGAGCTTTCAATTGGATGAGAGACTGGAATTTTGATTTAGATTGAACTGAACCGGTTCCAAATAAGAAAAGGAGTATGTCAAGGCTGTATATTGTCACCCTGTTTATTTAACTTCTATGCAGAGTACATCATGAGAAACACTTCAGTTCAGTTCAGTCGCTCAGTTGCGTCCGACTCTTTGCGACCCCATGCATCACAGCACACCAGGCCTCCCTGTTCATCACCATCTCCCAGAGTTCACTCAGACTCACGTCCATTGAGTTGGCGATGCCATCCAGCCATCTCATCCTCCGTCGTCCCCTTCTCCTCCTGCCTCCAATCCCTCTCAGCATCAGAGACTTTTCCAATGAGTCAACTCTTCCCATGAGGTGGCCAAAGTACTGGAGTTTCAGTTTTAGCATCATTCCTTCCAAAGAAATCCCAGGGTTGATCTCCTTCAGAATGGACTGGTTAGATCTCCTTGAGAAACACTGGACTGGAAGAAACACAAGCTGGAATCAAGATTGCTGGGAGAAATATCAATAACCTCAGATATGCAGATGACACCACCCTTATGGCAGAAAGTGAAGAGGAACTCAAAAGCCTCTTGAGGAAAGTGAAAGAGGAGAGTTTAAAAGTTGGCTTAAAGCTCAACATTCAGAAAATGAAGATCATGGCATCTGGTCCCATCACTTCATGGGAAATAGATGGGGAAACAGTGGAAACAGTGTCAGACTTTATTTTGGGGGGCTCCAAAATCACTGCAGATGGTGACTGCAGCCATGAAATTAAAAGACGCTTACTCCTTGGAAGAAAAGTTATGACCAACCTAGATAGAATATTGAAAAGCAGAGACATTACTTTGCCAATAAAGGTCCGTCTAGTCAATGCTATGGTTTTTCCAGTGGTCATGTATGGATGTGAGAGTTGGACTGTGAAGAAGGCTGAGTGCCGAAGAACTGATGCTTTTGAACTGTGGTGTTGGAGAAGACTCTTGAGAGTCACTTGGATTGCAAGGAGATCCAACCAGTCCATTCTGAAGGAGATCAGCCCTGGGATTTCTTTGGAGGGAATGATGCTGAAGCTGAAACTCCAGTACTTGGGCCACCTCATGCGAAGAGTTGACTCACTGGAAAAGTCTCTGATGCTGGGAGGGATTGGGGGCAGGAGGAGACGGGGATGACAGAGGATGAGATGGCTGGATGGCATCACTGGCTGGATGGATGTGAGTCTGAGTGAACTCCAGGAGTTGGTGATGGACAGGGAGGCCTGGCGTGCTACAATTCGTAGGGTCGCAAAGAGTCAGACACGACTGAGTGACTGAACTGAACTGAACTTCTTAATAAATGAAAATAAAGACTGTTAATTGTGAAGAGTGATTGAAAAGTTGCAGGATCATATGGTGGTTCAATTTTTAATTTTTGGAGCAACCTCCATACTGTCTCCCATGATGGGTGCACCAGTTTGTATCCCCAGCTGCAATGTTCCCTTTCTCCACCTCCTCTCCAACATGTGTTATCTCTCATCTTTTTATAATGACCCTCCTAACATATGTGAGGTGATATCTCATTTTGGTTTTGATTTGCATTTCCCTGATAATTAGTGGTGTTGAGCATATTTTTATATATCTATAAACCATTTGTATGTCTTTTTTGAAAAACAGCTATTCAGGTCTTTCACCCATTTTTAAATTGGACTATTTGCTTTTTGCTGAGTTTTATGAGTTCTTTATATATTTTGTATATAAACCTCTTATAGAACATATGGTTTGCAAACATTTATCTTGTTCTATAGGTTGCCTTTTTAATTTATTGGTTATCTCCTTGGCTATGCAGAAACTCTTAAGCTTAACTGGTATGGAGCCAAAGGACTGTGAAAGTGAAAGTCACTCAGTTGTGTCCGACTGTTTGTGACCTCATGGACTATACAGTTCATGGAATTCTCCAGGCCAGAATACTGGAGTGGGTAGCCTTTCCATTCTCCAGGAGATCTTCCCAACCCAGAAATCAAACTGGGTCTCCTGCATTGCAGGCAGATTTCTTTACCAACTGAGCTATCAGGTAAGCCCTAGCCAAAGGAATTGAAAGCAGTGTTTCGAAGTATTTGCACACCCATATTCATTATAGCACTATTCACAATAGCTAAGATATGGAAACAAGCTAAATGGTTTTCAATGGATGAATGGTATAGAAAATGTGTGTGCACACACACACACACACACACACACAGGGAATATTATTCAGGCATTATTTAGCCACAGGGAAGAACTAAAATTTGCTGTTTGATACAACATTGGAGAGCATTGTACTTTGTGAAATAAGCCAGGCAGAGAAAGGCAAATACTCTGTGGTTCCACTTGTATGTGGAAATTTACAAAAAGCCAGTTTCATAGAAACAACATAGAACGGCAGCTTCCATGGGTTGAGGGGAGGGCATAACGGGTGATGTATGTCAAAGGGTGCACATTTTCAATTATAAGGGGAAATTGTTTTCTGAGAATCTCAAGTACAGCCTGGAGACTACGGTTTAATACAATAGAGTATATCTGAATGTTGTTGAGAGTGGATCTCATGTATCTTCCTCCCCCAACACACAGACACACATACACACATATATACACACACAGAGACACACATGCATACACATACACACACATATACATACACATACACACAGAGAGACATATACACAGAGGTAGTGAGGTGACGAATGTGTAAATTATCTTGATCTTGATAATTCTACAATATATGTGTCTATCAAATAGTCACATTGTAGAGCTTAAATATACACAATAATATTTTCTTCCTATGGAGTGGGGTGGGAATGGGGGATAAAAAGGGGTGTCTGAGAGAGCAGATGTGAATGGCAGTGAGGGGGGAGAAAACCATTTCCTGATTTTACTCCCACGAAGCCGAACCATTTAAAAAATTGGCTTGAAAACCACTTACATCTTTGGGATTCTGCAGGACTAGAGACCAAGCGGAAATATAAAAGGAAGGTTGTTCTCCAACACAAGATTGAAGCAGAACAGGTGGCGGTGGTAATAAAAGTTGAAGGAAAAGTGATAGGTCACTGCATGGACCTCAGGTCATAGCTGAAGACAAACTGCAGAACAAATAGACATTCAACTCCACAGATCTCACAACTTTGCTTTAAAAAAAAACTATTTTATTTCATGTTGGGGCATTGCTAATTAACAATGTTAATATCACAGCAATGTTGTGAGAGTTTCAGGAGGATAGCGAAGGGACTCAGCCATATATATATATATATATATATATATATATATACACACACACACATATCCATGCTCCCCAAAACTCCCCTCCCATCCAGGCTGCCACCTAGCATTGCACAGCCCTCACAACCTTGAGTAAGCAGGGGCTGCTCCAGGCACTAGTGGGGATGTGCAGGGCTTGGACAGAGATGCAGAAATGAGCCTAATACTTGCCTCTAGAAGCTCATGGTCCAGTGGGATATTGGATCATATCTGCTCCATAATTGTTTCCTTTGTGTCCTCTGAAGTAGGCAACCCCTGAGAACAAAATCCACAGCGGATCATCTCCTGCACATTTACTGAATGTCTACACAGACCAAGTTCAGGGCTGACCACAGGGGGAACTGAAGTGCTACAAGTGTTATAAAGCGCCAAGCCCACACTGGGCTCATGGCAGACGCGCAGTCAGAACTGAATTTTAACTGCACAGATGTGATGGACACCAAGCGGATAGTGGGGATGTACAGCTCTCAGTGAGCCCTCGGCTTGCTCTGGGCTGGCTTCATGCACCTTCCTGGATGTCTATGTTCAGTCTCTCCAATTTCTACTCTATACTAGGTATGGGGGAATACAACAATGAATAAGATCCAATCCTTGCTTTCAAAGAGCTTGGCATCCAGCAAGAGAGATGGATAAGTTAGCCATTAAGAGCAATAGCATGTTATACGTACGACTGAGTCCCTTTGCTGTCCACCTGAAATTATCAAAACATCGTTAATCAGTTATACTCCAATACAAAATAAAAAGTTAAGAAGAAGAGGAAAACTGGGCAGAAGATCTGGAGAAAAAAAATGTGGGTAGGTATAACTGATTCACTTTTCTGTACAACCGGAACTGACATAACATTGTAGATCAACTATTCTCCAATAAAAATATTTTAAATAAAGAGCAATAACATGTTTCAGGTGCCATGCAAGAAGTAGGATGGGGAGTAGTAGAAACTAACAAGAGCAGCGGTGGCTTTGACTGGATCTAGGGAGACCCAGAGATGCTTTATTTGGAGACGAGGCTTAAGTTGAAAGTGAAGGAGCAGAAGGATGTTCCATGCTAAAGAAGCAGCTCGGGAAACCGCAGAGCTTACTTGCTCAGTGGTGCAGGTGAGGGTCTGAACCGAGGGATACACCTGGAGCAGCAACGGCCAGCCATGCTCCTCTTCAGGCTGTTCTAAGAGGTCTGGACTGTCCTCTTCAGGGCCCTGCCTGAAAGCTTTCTTTCAGGGAAGCACTGCCATCCATGTGCGCTTTGGAGAGATCCGCTCTGGTGGCTAAGCGGAGCATGGGTCATTAAGTAGGACTGAAGGTGGGCAATCTAATCAGGAGGCTGTGGTTATAATCCCAGCGAACATGGGAGGCAGCAGTGAGGCCAGAGGTCAGAGCTTTTAGGAGAATTGAGCAGAATGAACAGATGGGCCAGGGGAAATGGAGGGGAAGGCTTAAGGAGCGTCCTCAGGGCCCTGGCCTGGAGCCCAGTGGCTGGTGGGCAGGTAAGGAAGCCTCATTCCAGCTGGCTTAGATCTGGTCTCACTCATGGCCCCAGGGCCCACATGGGGAAGGCTGGGAGGCCATCTCTGTGCTCAGAATAAGCCAGGCCGAGCCCCCTGGGCCCAGGATTGGCATCTGTGCCCCAAACTGGGCCTCAGACAGGTCCTCTGCCGGGCTTGGCTCCGTCTTGAAGCCTGGGAAGCTGCATCAGTGTTCCACACAATTACATTTTCCCCTTTGAAAGCAGCCTTTGCAAACAGAGCATTACTTAATGGAGAAGATATTTAGATCCATGTATCTCTTGTAAGGTGCGAGGCTCCCCACGGTGACATTTTAATGGCCAGGGAGCAAGAGAGATGGATAAGTTAGCCATTAAGAGCAATAGCATGTTATACGTACGACTGAGTCCCTTTGCTGTCCACCTGAAATTATCAAAACATCGTTAATCAGTTATACTCCAATACAAAATAAAAAGTTAAGAAGAAGAGGAAAACTGGGCAGAAGATCTGGAGAAAAAAAATGTGGGTAGGTATAACTGATTCACTTTTCTGTACAACCGGAACTGACATAACATTGTAGATCAACTATTCTCCAATAAAAATATTTTAAATAAAGAGCAATAACATGTTTCAGGTGCCATGCAAGAAGTAGGATGGGGAGTAGTAGAAACTAACAAGAGCAGGGTGGCTTTGACTGGATCTAGGGAGACCCAGAGATGCTTTATTTGGAGACGAGGCTTAAGTTGAAAGTGAAGGAGCAGAAGGATGTTCCATGCTAAAGAAGCAGCTCGGGAAACCGCAGAGCTTACTTGCTCAGTGGTGCAGGTGAGGGTCTGAACCGAGGGATACACCTGGAGCAGCAACGGCCAGCCATGCTCCTCTTCAGGCTGTTCTAAGAGGTCTGGACTGTCCTCTTCAGGGCCCTGCCTGAAAGCTTTCTTTCAGGGAAGCACTGCCATCCATGTGCGCTTTGGAGAGATCCGCTCTGGTGGCTAAGCGGAGCATGGGTCATTAAGTAGGACTGAAGGTGGGCAATCTAATCAGGAGGCTGTGGTTATAATCCCAGCGAACATGGGAGGCAGCAGTGAGGCCAGAGGTCAGAGCTTTTAGGAGAATTGAGCAGAATGAACAGATGGGCCAGGGGAAATGGAGGGGAAGGCTTAAGGAGCGTCCTCAGGGCCCTGGCCTGGAGCCCAGTGGCTGGTGGGCAGGTAAGGAAGCCTCATTCCAGCTGGCTTAGATCTGGTCTCACTCATGGCCCCAGGGCCCACATGGGGAAGGCTGGGAGGCCATCTCTGTGCTCAGAATAAGCCAGGCCGAGCCCCCTGGGCCCAGGATTGGCATCTGTGCCCCAAACTGGGCCTCAGACAGGTCCTCTGCCGGGCTTGGCTCCGTCTTGAAGCCTGGGAAGCTGCATCAGTGTTCCACACAATTACATTTTCCCCTTTGAAAGCAGCCTTTGCAAACAGAGCATTACTTAATGGAGAAGATATTTAGATCCATGTATCTCTTGTAAGGTGCGAGGCTCCCCACGGTGACATTTTAATGGCCAGGGGCATGGGGAGGAAGGTAAATAATCTCTACCTTTGCTGCCGCCTGGGGATGCTCCTCGTTTGTCAGATATGATTAGCTCTTACCCTCCTGTCCCCATTGTTATTCAGGTCCCCACTTGTCAGAGTCACACCCCTTTGGATGCTCGTGCCTGCTTTCTCTCCAGCTCTCTCTCCCTCTGGTGGCACCCTGACTGGCTAGTAATTTATGTATGACAATATGAGACTAATTCGGTTATTATGTCAAAGGGAAATTGAATCTAGGGTTTTAGTGCCGCATCTGGGAGAAATCTTCAAATGAATCTGGAGTGGAGAAAAAAGCCTCGGAGTTCGATTCATCCGCTTGTCACCCTGTCGGCAAGATTAAGTCATTATAGAGGGCTCAGCCAGGGCTAGAAATGGGAAGGGAGAGGAAGAGAGAAAGGGAATGAGAAACAGGGTGGGGGAGCAGGAGCGACAGTGGGGAGGGGGCAGCGGAGGCCAGGCTGGGCGGTGGGAGCTGCCGGCCCAGAGGAGGGCTTCCGGCCTCTCCAGGGACTCCCTTATTTACCCACAAAGGCGGGCCTGGCTGCGTGACAGCCAGGGGACAGATGGACAGGGAGGAGGTTCAGTGGGAGGGCCTTTACGCAAACATTAGCTTGTCTCTGCTCCTGGGCGTCTTAAACACTGTCTGAGCTAAAATCTGCCTGCTGAAGGAGTAGAGTGCTTTGCTCTGAGCCAAGTGAGAAGGTGGCATTTCTGCTGGGCATCTGAGCATCTGAGCCCCAGACACAGGGGACCAGGTGTCCACCACGGCTTGGCACATCTAGGGGACCCTCTCTCAGTTTGGAGAGCTAGGAGCAGGTGGATGGGGTGGTTGCTTGGGAGCCTGGGTTGGAATAGTGCAGAATAAGGACCAGCAACGTGCACCTGACCTGAACATAAAGGGATCTGATTCTCAGGAATTCTGAAAATATTCAATAAGTTTGTTCTGCCCTCTAAGACACTCAGACCGTGCTTACATAGGCCCAGCTGTTGATTAATTTTCTCTGCCACAATGATGTTGCCCACCTTTGATCTCTGTGGAAATGTCCATTAGGTCCACTCCGAGCATGTGTATCTCCTTCCTCCCCTTCATTATCATGGCATGCTGGAGTCTCTAAGTAGCTCCTCCTCCCTGCTGGTCCTTCCTTTCCCAAGGAGGGTCATGGGATATCTGACAAAGGGAACTACCCTCCCACAAGAACATGAGTTGCCATCTTGGTTTTTCTGGGAACATTTAACGCCCAGCTGTGAGTGTCTCCTGAACTTCAGATTTCAATTCTCATAGACTAGGATTATCTACCCTCATGGGGAAAGCCTGAATTGCATAGTTACCATGACTACGAGTCTCCCCTTAAGCCTCATGGGCATCATTCTCGCCTCTTAGAACCCTCCAGCCAGGATTCTTCCAGTCCAGAGAAAGGACTCCAGAAGGTTACCTTGACCGTGCCCCTGTTTCTAGGCAGGATTTCAGGGAAATGACCAGGCCCGGAAAGGAACTGAGGTTCATCTCACGTTTGTCCTCCACCACCAGCTCTCTTTTTTGCACTTTCCTGGCCTGCCTATGGAAAAACAACTTTTTTTTCCCCCAAGAAAAAGGAGGAAGCTCAAATTAAAAATGAAAGAATTCAAAATAACCCTCAGTTCTTAACTCACGTCAGTTTGACTGTTTCTTCCACCACCCACACATCAGCTTCGACCAGACACCCACCTAACAGCACTTGTGCAGAAGATACTGGCAGCTGTTACTAACCCAGGAAATGTCTTGGCTCTCAGAGCAGCTTGGTTACCATCCTTCCTCTGGGCCTTTGTGTGTCGGGGCCTTTTGCATGCTAAGGAGGGTCCCGGTAACCTTAGAAGGGCCCTTGGCTGCTGCAGTCTTGCACCTCCACCTCCTGAACAAGACGATGGAAAAGAATGCCCTATCTCTGACACCCACCACCGCACTGCTTAATATTAGGCCTCTGTTAATTGGACTGTGTGATCTCAGGAATGGTTATTTATTAATAGACTATTCAGAGCCTTGGACGATTTCATCATTATAACCATATGACTTGAGAGAGGCCAAGAAATAGATGGGCATTGCTGAGCGTCAGAGGAGGGGTCTGTTTGAATTCCAGGCACACCCCACTTTGATAATGGTGGAGAAGGTAACCCATCATATTGTTGGAGGGAGATGTCTCCATGAATATTAAAGCAAGCTGTCAGGTCTGGGTAGGAGGGGAGTTTGGGGGAGAATGGATACATGTATGTGCATGGCTGAGTCCCTTTGCTGTTCATCTGAAACTATCACAACTTTATTTGTTAATAGGCTATACCCCAATACAAAATAAAGTTTTTAAAAATTACATATATATATATATACATAATAAAATACCCAATTAACTAAAAATAGATAAATAAATAAAGCAAACTGTCCATTTGGGAGGTCCACCCAACCCCATGGAGAAGCAGGTGTCTCCCGAAGTTCATGGACATCCCAGGAGCCCTGAGAACCTGGCTGTTCCTGGCCAGGTGAGGAAGGCCAGTTTCTAGGAAACAGCAGGCTTGTCACAGCCCCAGCACTGTTCTCATCTGTTTGGGTCCTGGCATGGGTTCATCGTCAGGGTCGTTTAGTCCATTCTCCTGCCTCTAGGCCTATCAGCAGTTAAAACAGTCTGAAAAGCTAGTTGAGAGAAACTAGCTAGTTGGGGAGAGAGAGTTCTCTCTCCTTCTAGAGTTTTTGTGAGGAGATGATGCAGTCATGCGTGACAACCCGGGGAGCCTGGGAGCCCCACTCCTGAAATCCTCCCAAAGTGCCTCGTGCTGCAGATTTAGTCAGAAGAACCAGATGGTTGGAGCTCTCTGAGCAGACAGGTGGGGGGCGGCGATGCCCAGCGAGGGGCCTCAGGTTGACTCCCCCTCCCTGCCAGGCTGCTCTGCTCCAGGGACTGCCCACGGAGGAGACTGAAGCCAACACCCAAGCCACCTGGCAGTGAGGTGCCCGAGCCCAGGCATGTCCTTGAAAAGTTCTTTCAGGCTGCTGGCTCCAAGTCGGAGAGGCCAGGCATGGAGGCTCTGCAGGCCTAGCCTTGCCCCCTGGACAGCTGACCTCACCCTCTTCCCCTTGTCACTGGGACAGGGCCACCAGTTGGGGCTGTGGTACCAGTGAAGCCCAGGCTGGACAGTCAAAGCCCAGGGGGACATCAGAAGCACTTAGGGAGATCCAAGTAAAGAGACTTCAGGTCTACAATGGGGAGTGGACCCCCGGAACACAGACTGTGTGGCTAAGGTTCCAAGTTAGAACTTTGGGAACCAAGATACCTGCACCCTCCCTGCTGGCTTTCAGAACCTGGGTGAGGCTGGGATGCAGGTGAAATCAAGAGCCTTCAGCTAAGGAGGAAGACGGGACCCTGGGGGAGGAGCAAGAAGACAGGCCTGCCAGTTCAGAGCAGGCCTGGTGCCCAGGAAGGAGAAAAACCCAGACAAACCAAGACGGGATTGAGGAAGGAACTGGGTTATATTTTGTTAGCAGATCATTCTCTCTAGGCTTTGCTTTGCTGGTGAATGTGTTTAATTTTTAATTTTATAAGTAAAACATGAATACATTCATGTAAAAATTCAAAGAATACAAGTGAAGCAAAAGTCCTCATTATCTACCTCCACCCTCCTCTCTAATCCTTCTCCCCGCCTGGAAGGAAATCACTTAGGATCAGTTTAGTGTTTAAATAGATGGGTGGGTAGGTAGACAGATAGGTAGATAATAGACAGATGAATGATAGAGAGATAGATAGACAGGTAGATAGATATTTATATGGCTTGCCTTTAAAATGTATATATATATTTGTATTGGAGCATAAGCAGTTAACAAACAGCATTGTGATAGTTTCAGGTGAACAGTGAAGGGACTCAGCCATACATATACATGTGTTCATTCTTTCACACACTGCTCCCCCCATTCAGGCTGCCACAGAAAACTGAGCAGTGTTTCCTGTGCTATACAGTAGGTCCTTGCTGGTTACCCATTTTAAATATAGCAGCGTGTTTCACTTGACAACTTTCCTTGGTGTGATTTCCATGCCAGTGCGAAAAGATTCACTTCATTCATTTGATTGTTGCATCCCTAAGTGGCTCCATAGTGTAATTGTTAACTCCAATGGATATTTATTTTCTTGTATTCTTATTATTTATGGTAAGTATCCTTTTCATGACTTTGGCAGGTTTAAAAATGAGTTTAGGAGTGACTGATGAATATAGGAGTCCCTTGGGACTCTTGGAGGGAGGCTGTGCTGTGAGGGATTGAAGCCAGGCCGTGAAACAGTCTGAATGACTCCAGCAGCTGCTTCCAGTGGGGCCTGGGGTGGCGCCCCACCTCAGAGTCTCTGATGCCCTGAATCTCACCAGACTGGGTCTCTTGCTGTTCCCCAGGGCTACCTTGAGGCCCAGACTGCAGCTGGGTACAAGAGACCCTGTTGCACCACCAGCGTCTTGCAGGAAACATGCAAACCCTGCATTGCAGCCTGTTCCAGGCAGGTCAGTCTCAGAGCTGGCAGCTGGAGGAAGCACCCAGTGCTCATTCCCTCGCTGCACTGACTTCCACTAGACGTTCTCTCTCTCAGAAAGGATCGCAAACAACGTTCCTGCGGCAGCCCCAGCTGAGGGGCAGGTGCTATTTTGAGCTGTTTTCAGTAATTGGCTAACGTGGGGACAAGTGGAAGGAAGGCTCAGGGGCCCTTTTGGATGCAGGGCTGACGTCACTGCTGAGTTTTCAGAGACGTGGCTTCCTGTGTGGCTTTGGGAACAGTTTCTCCCCTGATCATGTGTCACTGGGACACGGGGGAGGGGGTGACTCTTTTCTTCTCAGGTCTTTCCTGCAGCTCCAGGCCACTGAAGGCTCTGGTCTTGTGTGCAGTCTCAGTCAGGAGTCAGCAGAAAGCCCCAGCAGACTGTCAGGGCCCTGGGGTGAGTGGTGAAGGTTGAGGGTTTTCTTGCTTGTGTTCTGTGAAAATAAATCTGCTGTGATCTCTTGTCTTTCTCCTGCTCCTCCATCTACTTGCTCATCAGTGGAGCTCCTTCCATGGCTAAGACCATAGGCGAGACACTCTCCATGCTGACGGCTGACCTTGCAGGGGGTCACAGTACCTGCTAAGAGCAAAGGCTGTAGTGCTGGGCATTGACCGAGTTCATACTCTGCCTCGCACTCTTGATACCTAATGTCTCTGTGCCTTGGTTTTCCCATCTGAAAAATGGGCATAATTATTAACATACATCACTGCCCCCCAGCTTCCCAGGTGGCATAGTGGTAAAGAACCCACCGCCAATACAGGCAATGCAAGAGACAAACAAGGGTTCAATCCCTGGGTTGATAAGATTCCCTGGAGAAGGAAACGGCAACCCCTTCCAGTATTCTTGCCTGGAGAATCCCATGGACAGAAGAGCCTGGCAGGCTACAGTCCATGGGGTTGCAAAGAGTCAGACACAACTGAGTGACTGAGCACGTACGCATGTGCCACCCCTCAAGGGTTACAGTCAAAGCTCAGTGAGATGAAGCACACACACCGCTAAGCACAGCGCCGGGCATATGGCAAGTGCACAGCGCTGGCAGCCATTATTATTGTTTATCACATTGTGTTGCAATGCTCTCTTTAGCTTTCTGTTTCTGCCGCCAGATTGCGAGTTCTTTCTAGAGATCAGGACCATCTTCTTCCGTGTCTCCTCAGTTCAGGTCCTCAGAATAGACTGAACGCAAGGAAGTGCGGTAAGTGGAAAATGTTCTCCCTTCTTCTCAGTTCCCTCCAGTAAGTGGTGGGGTCTCTTTCCCCTCCCCTGATTGAGCTGGCCGTGCAGCTTGCTTTGACCAACAGAAGGCAGCAGAAAGCATGTCGCCTGACCACCAAGCCCAGGCCTTGCAGCTTCTGCTCTCTGGCTCTTGCTGCCCCGTGGCCACCATATAAGGAAGCCCAGGCAAGCCCCCTCGAAGCTGGGAGACCCAGGGAGACAGAGGTCAGGTGACCCCCCTCACCCTTGGCCATCCCACTACGCTTCCAGGCTAGTGAGTGATGCACCTGCATCACTGGCCTCCAGACATCCCTCCTATGGCAGCCGTGAGGGCAAGACCAGTCTAAACTGCTGCACATGAGCAGATAGATGGTTGCTATTTTCAGCCACCAAGTTTTGGGGTGGTGTTTTACACAGCCGCAGATAGACAATACAGAAAGCTTGGGGCGGGGAGTCGTCTTAGAGTTTGTAAGAGATAAAAGAGGGAAAGCGAGCATAGTCAAAGTAGGCTGTAGAATTTCAGAAGGCAGAATTGTTTGGGTGCAGAGAAAACGATTACAGTCATAGGGGCAGAGGCTCTGAAAGGGAAGATGGCTCAGGACTGAGAGGTGCTCAAACACTGGGCTCTGATGCCACAGCCGTGAATAGAGCTGGCGAGGAATCAGAAACGAGCTCTGCTGTGGGCTCAGATTGTACAGGGGCATGTCTCCACACAAGCGGGGAGGAGAGGGCTCACATCATAGGCGAACAAGCCTGACTCAGGCCCATGTGGGGGTACCAGTGACATCATTGTCCACAGCGAGGTGGGACCAACAGGGACAGTGGGTACACTAAAGATTTTTGGAGCAAGAACCAGAGGGTGAGCTCCATTCTTTGGGGAGGATGTTATAACATTGAGAGAGGCCCAAGCATCATCCTCACTTTGTTCAAAGTAAATTTTCCCTAATTTGGAGGAAGAAAAATACAGCTGAAAGAACTGAAACCTCCATAGAATGAGGCAGTAGCGAAAGCACGCTCATTGTTATGTGTTTGGGACTTTTATTTCCAGGCCAAGGTGCACCGTGTTTCATCCCAACACTCAGGAAGAGCTTCAAGCAGGACGGTGGGCATATTGATACCAGGCATCTCCAAGTGGTTGATTCACTTGCTATCAAAATCCACCTGGACATGCTTGTCAAGAGCAGGTTCCCCCACAGCCTTCCCTCATTCAGTTTGAATCATCAGTCTCTAAAGATGAGGCCCAAAATTGCTATTTATTTAACCAAGACAGTAAGTCCCCTACAAACGAGCCTTCAAGTTGCAAACCTGCAAAAATATGAACATGCATGTGCTTCCAACAAGGAACCAGAACCTGTGCCATCAACGACAGGTGTGAGTGAAATTGCAGCTTGCCCTCCGTCTCCTATTACTAACGATCCTTCAGCTCCACCATCTCCTGCCTCCTCTCTCTCCTCTAGTCAGTAACTCTGCTTGCCAGTTCACTCGATGCCAGCCCTTATATGCCAGGTATTATACTTTTCAAGGTACTGTATTGTAAGATTAAAAGTCTTTCCTTTATTCTTTGTGTTTATGTATTATTTGTATGAAATGTATTAGAAACCTATTACAGTATAGTACTATATAGCTGACTGTGTTAGTTGGGGACTTAGACTGACTTTGTTGGACTTACTAACAAAATGGTCTAAAGAAACACATTCTCGGAACAGAACCCATGCATATTTAGGGGGAATTAACTAATGTACTTTTAACTAGTCCAAGCTATCATCTCTTATCTAGATGACTGCAACAGCCTCAACAGTTCCTGCTTCCACTCACTCTCCTTCAGTTTATTAGCCCGGCAGTGTGGCCCCTAACTCTTTCATGCCCGTCACTCGTCTCTACCCATGCTGGCCTCCAAATGTGCCTGAAGTTCTTTAGCCTCAGGGCCTTTGCACCTGCTGTTTCCTCACCCTGGATCTCCAGCTTCTAAAACTGGGTGGGGGGCAGGGAGCAGGAAATCCCAGAGACTGTGATCCTTGGACAGGCTCTAACACTAGTTATTAAACAGATGGTTTATGGACACTTGAGAAAATGGTGAATGCCAGGAACTAACATGGGTTCACCAAGCATGAGCAAAGTAAAAATGATCTTATTTCTTTACTGAGAGTGTGGCTGGAACAGAGGGCCAGAAACGCAGCAAACATTTCCCAATGGCTATGCTACCCCCAGAGAATGGGTTTGGTTTGAGGGAGGCTGAAGAGAATTAAGCCAATGAGACATGAAGTCAGACTTGTTTGGAGCTTTGGAAAAAGAGAACCCAATCTCTCTCTGGATGGAAATAAAGACATTTGCTGCCTCAATTACTCTGGCAAACACCTTCTGAGCATGAATGGGGCCAGACTTAAGGAGCTAATAACGCTGTGGATGGTAGATGAGATGAAGAGAATCTGAGCCTTGGAGGACATCACTGAGCTATAGAAACAACCAACCTTGCAGCTGTATCTGTCTCTGGGCTTCTTATTTCACAAGCCCGTCAGTTTCCTCATTGTTTAAACCAGTTTGATTTAGGGTTTCTGTAACCTGCAGGGGAAAAATAATCCAACTGACATAAACGGAATGCCTTCCATGTGATGCTCTTCCATTTCTAAGTTATTTGACCACAGTTTTCATCCTTAGTAGCAAAATGGAGAAATGAAGGCTAAATATTATCATCAAGAAGATTCACTGCATATAGCTCAAAAGTTGATCAGAGGCCAGGTAGAAAAAGCCAGGCGGTGCATTTAAGGGAGCCAGAAAGGGTGGATATCTGGGCTTTTCAAAAAGAAGCCCCAGGTCAACAGGATTCAATCTTCTGGGATTCACGGGGGCATTGCCTGAAACATCCCATTTTGTGTCTGTAAATCCCTAAGCTTGGAGTTTAGCTGATAGCTCAGCATCAGCTGAGTTCGATCCCTGGATTGGATGATCCCTTGCTGGAGGGAATGGCAACCCACTCCAGCACTCTTGCCTGAAAAATCCCTTGGACAGAGGAGAGTGGCAGGCTACAGTCCAAAGGATCACAAAGAGTCAGATATGACTGAGGAACTAAACATGAGCACATTTCTAAGTTTGGTGTATGTCTCGAACTCCAACTTTGTCCCCTCAGCTACTGGTGTTTCCAGACCTGATGCCTCCACCTGGGACCCCTGTCTCCTGGAGAGGTGTGATATTTACTGACTGGCATTTCTCCCTTGACCTCATCCTTTCTTCTGGGTTGGAATTGATCTTTGTTCTTCATTTCTTCTAAAGTGACCCCTGGCATATCTCTAGTTTCAAATCAAGTATGCAAAGTTGTGGGTGGCATCAGACACTGGCACCCAAGAAATGCTTCGGAGATCAGTGTCACCTGATGGGTGGTCTCTAGTGGATGGCAACCAGAACTCAGCCCTTGAATCGTGGCCTGGTGTTGATCAACTTCTTGGCACAGGAAGTCAGCTTACCCCATTTGCAGATGCCTCAAAGCCACAGGGCTACCCGAAGCCCTGGTTGACAAACTGTGTTTCAAAATGGTCTTAAAAGTAGCTGAAATAATAAGTTGAAAACATATCCTTTAATCTCAACTGCAAAAAAAAAAAAAAATAGCTTATACTAGTCATTGTAGAAAAGAGCTAAGTAAATATAATGAAATGAAACTCCACAGTTTCTTTAAAATGGTCAGTGATACGAGGTCACTGGCTGAAATGCCAATGCCATATTTTTTTCACTTAAATTTTTATTTTATATTGGCATATAGTTGAATAAGTCAACCAGTCAATCCTAAAGGAAATCAACCCTGAATATTCATTGGAGGGACTGATGCTGAATCTAAAGTTCCAATACTTTGGCCACTTGATGTGAAGAGCAGACTTATTGGGAAAGACAGAGGGCAGGATGAGAAGGGGGCAACAGAGGATGAGATGCTTAGATGGCATCACCAACTCGATGGATATGAATTTGAGCAAACTTTGAGAGATAGTGAAGGACAGAGGAGACTGGTGCTCTATAGTCCAGGGGGACTCAAACAGTCAGACAGGCCTGAGCAACTGAACAATGACAAACAACAACAACGCAGGTTGATTAACAAGGCTGTGCTTGTCAGGTGAGTGCAAAGTGACTCGGTCATACACACACATTTCAACAGCGCACACGCCAAGACAGTAGCCACAGAGAATGGAATTCTTTGGGGCCTATATTTGAACAAGAGTATCCAGAGGGCATCAAAGGAAAGGGGCAGCATGAGGAGAAGGGAAGGCCCTGAGGGACAAGAGGAAGCCCCTGCAAAGCTCCAGAGCCCAGAGCCAGACGCAGTCTATGGAAGTTACAGAAAAGCAGAGGACTTTGCTGGCGTCCGGCGGTTAAGACTCTGCTTCCACTGCAGAGAACGTGGGTTTGATCCCTGGTCGGAGAGCTAAGATCCCACACGCCATGGGAAAGAGAGGGCACAGAAAGAAAGAAAGAAAAGCAGAGGAACAATTTCTTATACAATATAACTTAAGTTAATATGACTTAACAGTAAAGAGCACTAGAGTCAGCCCCAGGTTCAAATCCCAGCTCTGCCACATGCTGAATGCACTGCTGCGGACAAGTCAGATTTTCTGAGACTCAGTTGAAGCCTCCGTTAAATGGAGATCTCTCACTGGGTCACCTGAGCCAGTCCAGGGAAGTGCTTAGCTCAGCAGCAGATCTAAAGTTCCAATACTTTGGCCACTTGATGTGAAGAGCAGACTTATTGGGAAAGACAGAGGGCAGGATGAGAAGGGGGCAACAGAGGATGAGATGCTTAGATGGCATCACCAACTCGATGGATATGAATTTGAGCAAACTTTGAGAGATAGTGAAGGACAGAGGAGACTGGTGCTCTATAGTCCAGGGGGACTCAAACAGTCAGACAGGCCTGAGCAACTGAACAATGACAAACAACAACAACGCAGGTTGATTAACAAGGCTGTGCTTGTCAGGTGAGTGCAAAGTGACTCGGTCATACACACACATTTCAACAGCGCACACGCCAAGACAGTAGCCACAGAGAATGGAATTCTTTGGGGCCTATATTTGAACAAGAGTATCCAGAGGGCATCAAAGGAAAGGGGCAGCATGAGGAGAAGGGAAGGCCCTGAGGGACAAGAGGAAGCCCCTGCAAAGCTCCAGAGCCCAGAGCCAGACGCAGTCTATGGAAGTTACAGAAAAGCAGAGGACTTTGCTGGCGTCCGGCGGTTAAGACTCTGCTTCCACTGCAGAGAACGTGGGTTTGATCCCTGGTCGGAGAGCTAAGATCCCACACGCCATGGGAAAGAGAGGGCGCAGAAAGAAAGAAAGAAAAGCAGAGGAACAATTTCTTATACAATATAACTTAAGTTAATATGACTTAACAGTAAAGAGCACTAGAGTCAGCCCCAGGTTCAAATCCCAGCTCTGCCACATGCTGAATGCACTGCTGCGGACAAGTCAGATTTTCTGAGACTCAGTTGAAGCCTCCGTTAAATGGAGATCTCTCACTGGGTCACCTGAGCCAGTCCAGGGAAGTGCTTAGCTCAGCAGCAGGCCAAGTCTACACTTAATAAATTATAGTTCTTTTCATTATTAATAACAACAATTAGATGGGGTTCCAAGCAGGGTAATAGGTCCTCTATCACTGTGGTATTAAGCGAGGCTGTATGTCATCACGTTTTGAATGTTAGAGGGGATTTTTATGCTCAGGGCTGGAGGTTGAAATTGTTGATTTCTAAGGCCCTTTCGAACTCTAATTCTGTGATGTTAAGTTATTAAAAGAGCACAGACTTCTGGTCAGGTCAGGGACAGTCATCTGTTACTGGGATTGAAAGTCCCTGCTGGCCCAAGGGCCTAGATATTTCACTGTATGAATTATTGTTCAAATCCATCACGTGTGTGTCTGCACACATCAGTGCAAGTCCACAGATACGCAGGATTCTGTGCATATCTGTGCATTTGGACACATGGGGGTGTGTGTGTGCCTGTGTTTGCTGAGACCTGACTCCCACTCCAGAAGACACCCAGTTATGATGTGGGTGAACACTCCATGTGATGGCGTGATGAAAGGTAGATCCTGCCACAACCCAGGTCCACATTCATCTCGGTTCTTCAGCCAAATCCACTCACCAGAGGTGTGTCCGTTGTTGGTTCTGGGATGCTTGTACTTGGATGGGGAAGCTTACAAACCAGGTCTTTGGCACTATTGGGCTTCCCTGGTGGCTCAGAAAGTAAAGCATCCACCTGCAATGTAGGAGATCTGAATTGGATCCCTGGGTTGGGAAGATCCCCTGGAGAAGGGAGTGGCTATCCACTCCAGTGTTCTTGCCTGGAGAATTCCATGGACAGAGGAGCCTGGTGGGCTCCGGTCCACGGGGTGGAAAAGAGTCAGCCACGCCTGAGCGACTCTCACTTGTCGCACTGTGGTTTCTTTCCGTGAGGGTCAGGCTTGCAGCTGGGACTTGACAGCCGGTGGTAAGGACCCCGCACCACGCTGGGCTTCCCAAAACCTTTCTGTAAGTACCTGGAATTTGGATTGGACTTTCTAGACTTTTTGTCCCCTCTAAGAGGCTTTTCCTGATTCCACCTGAGGCGGTCTGTGCAAGCTTGTTACATCAGCTCCTCCCTACTGGAGGAAAAGCCAAGACATTGACAGACAAATCAGCGCTGGGTTGTTAGTGATTAAGAGACACACAGGAACCCATGAGCCCCACTCACTCACTCATTCACCATGCACCAGCGTGTGTCAGAATGGTGCCTACCACCACTAACACGAGGGCGTACAACTCGGCAGGAAATCAGAGGCAGGCAACCCAGTGAGAATAAAAGATGTTACAGCTCCTGTACAGAGTTTGGCGTGGGGATGAGGGAGCGTGTGGGCAAGCTCATCTTTCCTAGGATCAGCCCTTAGATGTGTTTCGGCCTCAGTAAGGACAAACTCAGGAGCACTGGTTCTGTGACCACTTGGATGCGGCAAAGCTAGGCTGGGAAAAGAGGCAGTCCTAGGATACGGCCCATCCTCCCACATGGGTGATAAAAACCCTGAATATTTGTGGAAAACTTCCCCTGTCTTCTCTCAGGGGACATCGTGTAGCAACAAGTTAGATAGCTGTCATTGGCTTGGGGAGATCATGAGACTAGCCCATACCAGGTTAGATGTTCCAGAGTCAGGACTTCAAACCAGGTTCACAAATTCCACACCCCATGCCCTTTGCAGCACTTCTCCTCTCTCTCTTGGAAGCTGCAAGGAATGGGCTCTGGCTGTGGCTGGTCCATCGCACCCTGTGGCCTGTTTCTCTGCCACCTCTCCTGGGCTCACATCTCACCTGGGCTGGGACCCATGAATGGCATTTCACTTGGTTTCATTTTGTGCTGGTTGGAGCCATACACACTACTTCTGGGGGACCTCTTTTAGCTCATCCAGCTTCCTCATTCCCCATCTCAACTCCAGCACAGCCAGGTTCTCTTTGGAATACCACCTGGAGCAGTAGAAACCCCTAGCCAGGCTGGCTAATCAGGAGGACAGCTGCTCCCCAGAGCAAGGCTGGTGGCTGTGTCAACATGGGGAACACAGAGGGCCTCCTCTGCTTCTGTGTTATCTGGCCCTGTCGCCACGGGGTCCTTTACAGACTCTCTCCTGAGTTATTCACTATTTATTGTTGTTATTACTATTGATCCATCC
Source organism: Madoqua kirkii (assembly GCA_006408675.1). Lineage (NCBI taxonomy): Eukaryota > Metazoa > Chordata > Mammalia > Artiodactyla > Bovidae > Madoqua > Madoqua kirkii. The sequence continues at coordinate 116,161 of SJYC01048170.1, read as the reverse complement.
TCTAAATAGCAGAGACCCCAAGCTCAATTGAAACCATCAATCACATCGATAATTCCCTTACTGGCAATATTGTCACTTCTGAGACTCTTTGTATGCCTTCCAATACCTTGGAGAGGTGGAGGAGCTCTAAGATTATTTCTCCGAGGGAAAAGAGAAACTGAGGCACAAGCAGATGGGGAGATTGGCCAAAGGCCACGAGCAGGACCAGCCCCCTCACCTCCTGACACTTGGTTCCTTGCTCAACTTCTGATGTCTTGTCTCCCCTCCGGGCTGGAGATGCTCCGGGTCTGGCTGAGATTCTCAGCCCCCTTGAAGATTCCCCAGCACCCCACGAAGGCAAAGTGTAGCCCTCTGTCTCTGCCTGTCTTCCCCCGAGACCCTGGCAGCCCTCAGCCCTGCTTCTCCCTCCCGTTTGTGCTCCAGCCTCAAAGGGGGTGCAGTGATGATCTTTTCCATGCCCCTCCATCCATCCCAGCCCCCCAGGTATTGAGACCTGCTTTGTGAAAGCTGAAGGAATCTTTTCTGTAAATGGGGTGGGGGAGGGCTGGGGGTGGATAGAATATCACAGATGCTTGCCTTTTCCATTCTGAGAATATTGGCAGGAGAAGAGGGATTAAGGTGGTACGTGGGTGCCCAGCCTTCCTTATATGTGCAGCACAGTGCGGCTTCCGGTGGGGGCACGGTAACCTCTCTCGGCAGCCAGCGGGGAGCGGTTGTCAGCACTCAGGGTCCACAGGCTGGCAGCCGCGGCACCATCCGCATCCTTCTGTTGTGGGGTAGAAGCTGACGATGAATGTGGGCAGCGTTCGTGCTGGTTACTCAGCACAGAGAGTGTTTATAGTAGCAGCATCCAGGATGGCCTCTCTGGGCGATGCCGATCGCCAAGAACATGCCCCCTCCCTCACCATATTACCTGGCTCTTCCCCAGCCTTGTTTCTTTGGGCTTTAGGGGTGCTCTGAGGGGCTTCCTAGGAGGTGCTAATGGTAAAGAACTCGCCTGCCTATACAGGAGACATAAGAGACACGGGTCCAACCCCTGGATCGACAGATCCCATCGGCAGCCAGCGGGGAGCGGTTGTCAGCACTCAGGGTCCACAGGCTGGCAGCCGCGGCACCATCCGCATCCTTCTGTTGTGGGGTAGAAGCTGACGATGAATGTGGGCAGCGTTCGTGCTGGTTACTCAGCACAGAGAGTGTTTATAGTAGCAGCATCCAGGATGGCCTCTCTGGGCGATGCCGATCGCCAAGAACATGCCCCCTCCCTCACCATATTACCTGGCTCTTCCCCAGCCTTGTTTCTTTGGGCTTTAGGGGTGCTCTGAGGGGCTTCCTAGGAGGTGCTAATGGTAAAGAACTCGCCTGCCTATACAGGAGACATAAGAGACACGGGTCCAACCCCTGGATCGGACAGATCCCCTGGAGAAGGGCATAGCAACCCAGCCCAGTGTTCTTGCCTGGGAAATCCCATGGACAGATCGCAAAGAGTCAGACATGACTGAAACGACTTAGCACACACGCCCTTTCCCGGCAGCCACATCCTCGATCCTTGACTGTGCCCTTTCAACTTCATGGCAAGGCGACCTTCCTCACCTGTTGGCAGAAACGAGCATGAATGTAGGCTCTGTTTCCAATCTTCCAGGCTCATAAAACTTGCCACTCTCTGCGAGACGGGGTGGTTCATCCCCACTTCATCTCTTCTGGGGGAGAGCCGGCGCAGATACTGCTGATGGATGGGAAGTTTAGAAACGAAGTCTTGGAAATCGATAGAAGAATATACAAGCTATGTATCATGTGAGTGCCTCTTGTCTGCTCCACGGTAAATCAAAAGTAATGAATGGGAGATTTCTGCAGCCAGGGACCCCCAGCCTTTCCCCGAGGGTGGGATTGGCTTCTTGTTTGCCTTTTCACAGTCTGAGCACACATATTCCACTTCAGGAGGCCTAAAAGTAAGCCCAGGTCCTGATTTTTTTTTCTCTTAATATCTCTGTCACCACCTCAGCCCTTATCCTCTTTAATTTCCATCGTGTAGGCATTTGGCATCCCTTGTAGAGTGCGATGTATTGCAAGATAAGTGGCCTCGGTGGCCTCGTGAATGAACGACTCATCCCCAGGGCTGTGTTACTGCATATTAACAAACTCTGATCCTGCTGCAGTTTGAGCACCTCAGTGCCTCCAAGATGATTATCTCTGAGGTCCCTTGGACACAGGGGCATGGGCAGCCCTTGGTTAAGGAGTGGCTTTGAGGAGGTTTGCACGGAGCTGGAGAAAGGCAGGCAGCTAAGAGGGCCTGAACCCCACCTGGGGATACCTGTGTGCCAGGTCATCGGTCGCCTCCAACCCACTCCAGCCTCCACCCTGCCTCTCCTCTGAATGTTTTTTTTACCTCCTTGCTCTAATTGAACCCAGTTCTCCTGCCTACACTGTTTTCTCTCCCATGTGCCTAGGACTGGAGGTGGAGTAGGGTCCTCCTGGCTCCTCCTTGCTCAGCTTCCTGACAATATCCATCCCTCCTCCTGAAAACCTAGACACTGTATTAAAAAAACAGAGACATCACATTGCCGACAAAGGTCCATATAGTCAAAACTGTGTTTTTTCCAGTAGTCGTGTATGGATGTAAGAGTTGGACCACAATGAAAGCTGAGCCCCAAAGAACTGATGCTTTTGAACTGTGGTGCTGGCGAAGACTCTTGAGAGTCCCTTGGATTGCATGGAGATCCAACCAGTCAATCCTAAAGGAAATCAACCCTGAATATTCATTGGAAGGACTGATGCTGAAGCTGAAGCTCCAATCCTTTGGTCACCTGATGCAAAGAGCTGACTCATGGGAAAATATTCTGATGCTGGGAAAGAATGAGAAGGGGGTGACAAAGGATGAGATGGTTTGATGGCATCATTGACTCAATGGACATGAGTCTGAGCAAACTCTGGGAGATGGAAGGACAGGGAAGCCTGGTGTGCTACAGTTCAAGGGGTTACAAAGAGTCGGACACAACTGAGTGACTGAACACCAACCTCCTGAAAAACACCCAGATTTGGATCTCAAGTCCAAGACTCTACCTCGCTCCACCCCTCCTTGCTGGTGTCACCTACAAACCACTGGTCTTCCCCTCCCTTCCTGGTCACTTAGCAAAGCCTCCATGTTTCCCCTACTCAGTCCTTATGTCTTTGGGAGCAGAGCATAGCTGGAGAGGAACACACACAGTACGCTGACAGTCTTACTTTAAATTTATGATCCCTAAACTCAAGTGGGCGTCGGCTGCCAGCTGGCATCATCCATCATTTCTCTGCTTCATTCATTCTCCTCCTCTCCCCGATGAGTATTTCATACCTCCTCTCTCTCTTTAAACCTCCAACACATCCCCTACACCCTCATCTCCACTGTAAACCTTGCTATCTATCCACTGACAATGTGGGAAGAATTGAAGTAAACCTTCAGACTCCCATCCCCTCAACTGCCCTCCCACGGCATCCAATTTCAAATTTCCTACCCCTCTCCTGTGCTGTGGGCAGACAGTCCACACTCCTGCCAAGGCCAGCACACACCCCTCTCACCTACTCAAGGGCATAGCCTGGCTGTACCTCTGCTCTCTCTTACATTAGTCTCCCATTCTTTCCTAGTCCACTACTCTTAGCAGGCAAACCTGCTATGATTCCTCCCATCTTAGAAAAAAAAAAAAATGAAATGAAAAGGAAAGAAAGATCATTTTGTGTCCCACCTGTTCCTCCAGTTACTTTTATCAACTGTCCTGGAAAGAGCTGTCCACCTTCACTGCATCTGATTCCTTTCCTCTGTCTGAGTCCACCTGGCATTCTGTTCCACCCAGGGATTCATGTCAAGGTCTTCCTTGCCTTCCAGAGTGCTGGTCGGTGGGGAGTTCTTAGCTCCCTCTTATTTGACTATCAGCAACCTCTGGCCATACTGATCACTGCCTTCCTATTGAAATACTTTCTTTACAAGAATCTGGGACCCCACACCCTTCTGGTTTTCCCCCTTCTCCACTGTCTCCTTTGCTGACTCCCCTTAATTTTACTAACTTCTTGACATTGGAGTCCCCTAGGACTCTACCTGGGCACTTCTTCTGTTTTTATTTCTATGTGCAGCCTCTTGGTAGTTGCATCCAGATACCCAGCTTTAAACTGACTTTAAATGTAATCTATAGGGGGGGAAATCCAAATTAATACCTCCTCTGAATTCTAAAGCAGGTTCTTCAGAGAATCATTGTATGACATCTCTTATATGTGAAATCTAAAAAGAAATGTTACAAATGTATTTACAAAACAGAAACAGACTCACAAACTTAGAGAAAGAACTTATGGTTGCAGGGAAGGGGATGGGGGGAAGGGAACGTTATGGAGTTTGGGATCAACATGGACACACTGATATATTTAAAATAAATAACCAGCAAGGACCTACTGTATAACACATAGAACTCTGCACAATGTTAAATGGCAGCCAGGATGGGAGGGGAATTTGGGAGAGAATGGATACATGTATATGTATGGCTGTGTCCTTTTGCTGTTCACCTGAAACTATCATAGCACTGTTAATTGGCTATATTCCAATACCAAAAAAATTTTTTTTGATAAATAAAGCATACCTTTGACATGCCGCTCACTCCCTGTCCTAAATCCTCCAGTGACTCTCTTCTGCCTGGAGGATGAAGTCCCTAACCCTGAATGGGGCAGAAAAACTTTTAGCTTCTGCCCCCTGCCTTTATTTTCCATCCTCACTGTCAGCCGGTCACTGCCCTGCTGCCTTGCCATCCTCTGCTCCTGTGAGCGTGCTGCGCCACCCCTGCCCTCCGGCCTCTGCACTTAGTCGTCCCCACCAACGAGCCCAGCAACCCTCCCTCTCCTCCTATTGCCTTGAGTCCTAGTGACCTTTGCACCCTCTGCCAAAGTGGGGCAGGGTCCCTCTTAACAGCTCGCACACACCCCGTGCTTGGCCCTGCCAGGGAAATGGGCAGCTCGCACGTTCATCCACGGGACTGTGAGCTCCTCGATGGCAGGTGCCGTTCCATCACGGCCGCATCCCGTGGAGGACTCTGCCCACTGCCTGCCCGCCAGCCACTCTGTTCTCTCCTGTAACACAGCCCTAGTCCTGGTGGAGGGGACCGTGCTCCAGCTGCCTCTCCACTTCCTTATGGGCAGGGGTGGCCATGCCAGCAGTCCTGGCCAGTGAGGAGTAAGCTGAGCGTTAGAACTCTGGTCTCCAAAAATAAACTCGGCCACTTCTGTTTTCCTTCACATTATATGAAGCCAGAGATGGCACAGCCATTTATGACCATGAGTAATAAGTTGCATGCTAAAGGCAGAGGGACAGAGGGACAGAAGAAAGCTGATGACCTTGTGGGGCTTCAGGGTCTAAACTCTGGATTCCAGTGATGTGGAAACAAAAACGCCCCTCCTGTTAGGCTAACCTTCTCTAATGGTGTATCTGTGATCCACCAAACACCATCCTAACCAAAACCCATTGCTAGCACTGGCAGAGCTCCTGGTGCTAGGTACATGGCATGTGACTGATGAAGGATCAAAGGACTGCACAGCGTTCTCCAAACCTGCCGCCCACCGTCCAGCCTTCACCTGTGCCCTCCTTTCCGGCCCCTCTCCTAATCCATTCTCGTCTACCCAAATGACAGGCTTGAATATGTCTCTTTCGCTTTCCAGTGGGAACGCGTTCTCTTTAATTTGGCACTGAGCCTTTCCATCTTATGTGCTCCTAGATTTACTAGTGCCTATCATCCCTATGCTATTTAATACCTCATGACTGGTATTATAGCCATTCATGGTTGATTCTAAATTCATCCACTTAAAGTCCCTAGTGGGTACATGCTAAGTCACTTCAGTTATGTCTGACTCTTTGCAACACCAAGGACTGTAGCCCACCAGGCTCCTCTGTCCATGGGATTCTCCAGGCAGGAATACTGGAGTGGGTTGCCATGCCCTCCCTCCAGGGGATCTTCCTGGCCCAGGGCTTGAACCTGGGTCTCATATGTCTCCTGCATTGGCAGACAGGTTCTTTACTACTAGCGCTACATGGGAAGCCTTAAAGCCCCTAGAGAATAGGTCAATATATTTGTTTATGTCCCCACCAACAATGCCCTTGATTACCCCACCTCATATAGACCCTAGAACAGTGCCTTATACATCACAGGTAATCAATAAATATTGTTTGGATGAACATTATGACTGCTCAGCAGCCCAACCCACCTCTTCAGGGAGCTCATTCTCAACCGCATCACCCACATTCCACACCGCTCTTTCTGTAACTAGCTCTTGCTGCCTTGTCTTGTTTTTGTTGCCTAGAAATACATTGCAAGTTCAAGTTTGGCAGGAAGCATGTCCAAATCTGTGTCTCTGCTGTCTTCTCATTCCCAAGATGCTGTCAGTACCTTGTAGATAGTAGGAGTAAAGCATGTGCTGATCAAATGCTTGATTTGGGGCAAAAGCTGGTGGCTGCTGCTGGCACTGATGACGGAATGCCTGGCTCCCTTTCTGTCTGAAGACCTTCCAAACATAGAGGGTGGTTTCAGAGCCTTGATTCCAGGACCCCATGCAGAAATTCCAGAAGCATTCTAGGGCCTGGCTTTTATTTCTTAAAGCAGATTTCCTAGAGCCCATCCAAGTTATTGACGGCACAGTTTCTTTTAACCTATCATCCTTCCTGTAAACCTTCTTCCAATCTCTCCTCTCTTCTTTTTCACCCCCCCCGTTTTTTCTCTCAGCTGATGTCTAGGTACAAAGGAGAGTCCCATCCAAGAGTATGGTATATCTAGGAATCCGTATAGGGGTGGCCCTAAAAATGCAATTCAAGACAAACTGAAACTTCGCATCCTTTAGAGCTTAATGCAGGAGATAATCCCTGAGGGACAGAAGCATTTGGCCAGTGAACCTGTGGAAGAGTCTGTATCCTTCATTCTTGGAAATATAAGCCCACAGACTGACAGAGCAGCATATCTAAGAGGCCATGTGGCTCAGGATCCCAAACTCGGGTATCACAAGGACCAGAAAGGTGAAATAAATGAGCAATGTGGAGTTTAGATGACAAACAACAACTTCACCTTTAATATCAGAGACTGTCTTTGCCTGGGTTCCCAGTGAAGCAGAACCTGAGGCAAAAGCTCACCTGGGTGGCATCATTTGAGAGTCAGGGGCAGGAGGAGTGAGGCAGGGAAGGACAGAGAGACACTACAAGGATGTGTCGTCAAGGTGGCCACTGTGAAGGACAACTTACTTTCCAATCTTGTGGAACTGAAGTTGCAAGAAGCTGCAGAAACTGTCCAGAGGAAGAGGGAAGATTTAGCCACTGGATTCAATATTCCATTTGCTAAAGGTTGGCCCTACCAAGCACTAAGTTCCCTTCCCTTCTGGAGTAACCTATGAGCGCCACAATAGATCCGTTACATCCCACGTCTTGATGTTAGTGATGCAGGAGGTGAGACAAGATGGCAGGCAGCACAGACAGGAGACAAGGCCCTCTCGGGAGGACCCAGCGGAGCCAGTGCAGAGCTGCTCATACTGCAGCAGGGAAATGGCTGGGCCATCCGCCTCTGGCCTGACCTGCTTGACTCTCATATCTAGGACTCAAAATACAAAACAAGACCTTTTTTTGTGAGCAGAAAACCCTCACCTTTTTTTTTTTCTGAAGGGAGAGGTACAAAACAGTCAGTCACAGAGCCCCCTTCAAGAGGGAGCCAGCCATCACTTTAAAGAGACGTAAGGAAAGTTAGTGAAACAAGCTACCGTCCCCACCACCTGGTCGGATCCTGAGGCTATAATCAACACTCACCATCTTCTCTCTCCACTCTTCACTGTAGGTTTCCCTTATCCGTGGCCAGCAGTTTGACTGGTCTGGGTTTCTTGCCTTATGGGATCTGACCTTTCATCCTGGGGAGTCTGGGCTTCTAATAGCCTTTGTGAGTTATGGTTCTCATTATTATTATTTTTTGGTGAATCTTTGTTCACTGATGTCCTTTTTACTGGAGTATAATTGCTTTACAATGTTGTGTCAGTCTCTGCTGCACAATGAAGTGTATCAGCTATGGTGGTGGTAGTGTTAGTCACTCAGCTGTGCCTGAATCTTTGTGAACCCATAGGCTGTAGCCCATCAGGCTCCTCTGTCCATGGAATTCTCCAGGCAAGAATACTGGAAGGGGTTACCACTCCCTTCTCTAGGGGGTCCTACTGATCCAGGAATCAAACCCAGGTCTCCTGCATTGTAGACGGATCCTTTACCATCTGAGCTATCAGGGAGCTATATGTACTTATTAATCTCCTCCCTCTTGGTTCTCCTTCCCACCCCAACTCCCAACCCCCATCACACTCCTCTAGGTCATCACAGAGCACTGAGCTGAGTTCCTTGCCTTATATTGCAGCTTTCTGCTAGCTATCTACTTTAACTATAATGAGGTATCACCTCACACCAGTCAGAATGGCCATCATAAAAAAAAAAATCCACAAGCAGTAAGTGCTGGAGAGGGCGTGGAGAAAAAGGAAATCTTGCACTGTTGGTAGGAATGTAAATTGGTACAGCTTCTGTGGAAAACAGTATGGAGGTTCCTTAAAAAATTAAAAATAGAACTAACATATGACCCAGAAATCCCACTACTAATTCAAAAAACACATGTAACCCAATGTTCATTGCAGTGCTATTTACAACAGCCAGGACTTGAAAACAATCTAAATATCTATCAACACAGGAATGGATAAAGAAGATGTGGGACTTATATACAATGGAATACTGTCATTGTTTTAGAAGCTCCAAGAGATGCCTCAAGGAATCTTCTGAGTTCCAGACATCCCTCTCCCCTCTCCCATTGTATAGCAGAACCTCTAGCTCCTGATGGTATCAGAGTTAATAACCCCGCCAACATAGTGACTATTTATTTACTGGTTCACAGACATAAAGAGCCCAGAGTGTCTAGGTAGTTACAATGTCAAGTTCAAGTAAGATGCCCTTACTTTGTCTTCTGGCAGAAGCATTTGCACATAGGAACCAAGGCCTCTAACCTGGAAATGCCTACAAAAAGAATAAGGAAGCACAGATTTCTCAAGTGGTTCAATAAGAGTAATGTTGTAAGGAACAATCTAACTTCTACCCCTCGATTTCCAGTTCTGTGTATTCTAGCTATTGGGGACGTAGATCGTATACAGGTCGTTATTTCAGCATATTTGGGGCTTCCCAGGTGGTGCTCGTGGTAAAGAACCCACCTACCAACACAGGAAACAAAAGAGATGCAAGCTCGATCCCTGGGTCAGGAAGGTCCCCTGGAGGAGGAGATGGCAGCCCACTCCAGTGTTCATGCCTGGAGAACCCCATGGACAGAAGAGCCTGGTGGACTACGGTCCATAGGATCGCAAAGAGCTGGACATGACTGAAGCAACTTAGCACAAAACACAGCACAGATGTCGCTTCCCGGAGGATATTACCCCAAGCCTCAGGGTATTGTCCCTAACCGAGGGCCTTAGATTAACAAGACTTTTCACCACTCTCTTAGACTGGCTGTTTCAGGGTGATGAGTACACAGGGCTAGGAATCTCATGACCGTGAACCGGTTGTACACCTTCTTTTATGACTTGGGTTTCTTGGTTTGAGACAATGTCATACAGATATCAGGTAATTTGTGTACCCTCTGAATCTGGCACCAGTGGAGGCTCTGTGGACAGGAAAAGGAGACCAGTGTGCCATCAGCTCACTTCCAGGACTGAAGGGGTCTGATGCCATCCACCTACTGCCAAGAGGCCAACTAGTCTCCTTTAGGAATGGTGTGCCATATTAAAGGCTCAGTGTTAGTCTCTGCTGCTGTTGGTTTGCATATTCAGTTTTGGCAGTCTTAAGAAGAGTCTTGGTAAGAGGGAGCCCATCACTGTAGCCACTCATAGCCTCTGTTCCTCCTGCCATCGTCCCTCTGAGTCTGTGCTAGAGTGACTGATGACTGAGGATGGCTGACTTCCTGGGGACTTGTCACCCTTTCCACCTGACTGTGGAGAACCAGCTCTCCTTAGATGCTTCTGGTGGGGTTGATGGGAGACACAGCATCTGTGTGCTTTGTGGCCACTGTAGGCCCATCCACATCTTGACCAAGAACAAGAGGATGAGAACAGTCCTGGGGGAAGACGACAAACCGGCCCCCACTGTGCGAAAATGAACTGCGTTTTGTCCTCTCGTGAATGGGGACGAAGGCATTTGCTTGATCAACAGCCTCACATGAATGCCAGAAGCCGTTTGACCTGCTCCAGTAAAATGACCACATCTGGCACCGAAGCTGCAATGAGGGTCGCCACCTGGTTAAGTTTATGCTCGTTCATGGCCATTCCCCATGATCAATTTGGCTTGAGCAGTGCCAGAAGGGTGAGCCGAATGAGTCTGTGATGGGGAGCACCAACTCTACAACCTCTAAGTTTTTAATGGTGTCACTAATCTCTGCAGTTTCTCCCAGAATGTGGCAATAATTCTTCTGATTTACTATCTTGGCTGGCACTGAGCTGGGTGGTTTCAGGGCCTCCCACTTGGCCCATCCTACCATAATGGCTCTCATTCACATTTGTGGAACCAAATGTGAGGCTTCTGCCAGCTCCTTGGTATAGCTGTACCAATTATGTATTCAGGGACAGGGAAATATAACTCCAGGGCTGGCCCATGAATCCTCCGGAAGACAGACTTAGACTAATGTACCTTTGCCACCTGGGTTCCAAGAAGCCCCCTCGCTAGCTGGAAGCCCACAATGGCAGGTTGGATCCTTTGCTGTCAGTGTGAGGTCAGCGCCTGTATCTAACAGCCCTTAGAAATGCAGGTACTGTCCCTCCTTCCATGCACACTGCCAAGTTGCTTCAATCAAGTCCAACTCTGTGTGACCCTATGGACTGTACCCGCTAAGCTCCTCTGTCCATGAGATTCTTCAGTCAGGAATACTGGAGTGGGTTGCCATGCCCTCCTCCAGGGGACCTTCCCTACCCAGCAATCAAACCCGTGTCTCTTATGTCTCCTGAATTGCCAGGTGGGTTATCACTGGCACCACCCGGGAAGCCTTCACGCATAGCTGTTCTAGTAAGTGCCTAGCTCGTTTGAGAAAGGATTGTGTACATGTGTACATACTCAGTTACTCAGTCATGTCAGACTCTTTGTGATCCCATGGACTGCAGCCCACCAGGTTCCTCAATCCATGGGACTTCCCAGGCAAGAATACGGAGTGGGTTGCTATATCCCTCTCCAGGGGATCTTCTCAACCCAGGGACCGAACCTGCATCTCCTGCATCGGCAGAAGGATTCTTTACCACTGAGCCATCTGGGAAGCCTAGGAAAGGATGGGGGGATATTTGTCATCTAGATTGTGGGTGCCTTGTATGGGCCTTTCTCAAGAGGACCCTCTTCTCTTTCTATCAATGGATGCTGGGTCTGTGATCAAACTCACATCTGGAAACCACGTGAAGACCTGATGTCATCCTTCTTCTCACCATTTCTTACTGTTTTAAAAACTAAACAAGTTAGGCAGTACCCTCCTTGGCTAGCCTTCTTCTCTTCCGTGGCTGACGGGCCGTGGCTAAGAACCCCTGCAGGCCCAGGTTCCCCAGTTGCTGCTGTCGTCTGGCTGCCCGCGTGCCTCTCCTGCTGAAGTGCCACCACCTGGCCTCTGCTGGCGCAGAACCCTGTCAGGCCCACTGGGAAGGGGAGGCCGGTTCCACTGTCGGCCCCAGCCTGCTGGGGCAGCCACCGTGCACTTCTCTCTCGCCTTCATCTCACCAAAGCATTCCCTAGTATTGCCTTTGTGAGCGCGGGTTCCTCTGGGCATTCCTGGAGAAAACAATTGTGTTCATTTCTTAGGACTGCCATGAAAAGCACCGCGCCTGGGGGGCTTGAAACAAGAGAGATTTATTCTCTCGGTCCTAGAGGCCAGAAGTCTGGGATTAAGGTGTTGGCAGAGCCAGGCTCCCTCCAGCCCCAGGCGAGGATTCTTCTTGGCTCTTCCAAGTCTGTGGATTGTGGCCACATGACTCTAATCTCTGCCTTCGCTCTCCTGTGTGTCCTCTCCTTTTCTTATAAGGGCATCGGTTATATTAGGAGTCCACCTAATGACCTCATTTTGATTTAATTACATCTGCAAAGACCCTAGTTCCACACAAGGCCCATACGTCACACCCACAGGTGCTGGGAGTTAGGGCCTCAACGTGTCTTTTGGGGACACAGTTCAACGTATAAGCAACAGTCATCTGGTACATTCCCAGGGCCTGCATAGAAAAGCCATTCTAGAAACCTCTCCCTCCAGGGGACTTCCCTGGAGGTCCAGTGTTTCAGACATCATGCTTCCACTGCAGGCAGGACAGTTCAAATCCCAGCTGGGGAACTAAGATCTGACAGGCCTTGGCGTGCAGCCAAAATAATTAAAAATAAAATAAAAATTAAAAAACCTTCCCTTTCTTGAACCTTCCAACCCCTCTTCAATACTATGCTGAGGAAGTTCTGGTATTTCTACTCATTTTCCATAGCCCATTGTCATATTGTTATTTTTTAGTTGCTAGGTTATATCTGACTCTTTGCAACTCCCATGGACTATAGCCTGCCAGGCCCTTCTGTCCATGGGATTTCCCAGACAAGAATACTGGAGTAGGTTGCTATTTCTTCCTCCAGGTGATCTTCCCCACCCAGAGATTAAAACCAAGTCTTCTGCATAAGCAGGCTGATTCTTTACCACTGAGCCATCAGGGAAAGGGAAAGTGTCACTTTAGCCTATCCCAAATGGATGGCACTCCACTCCAGTACTCTTGCCTGGAAAAATCCCATGGACAGAGGAGCCTGGTAGGCTGCAGTCCATGGGGTCGCTAAGAGTCAGACTGAGTGACTTCACTTTCACTTTTCACTTTCATGCAGTGGAGAAGGAAACGGCAACCCATCCCAGTATTCTTGCCTAGAGAATCCCAGGGACGGGGAAACCCGTGGGCAGCTGTCTTTGGGGTCGCAGAGAGTCGGACACTACTGAAGAGACTTAACAGCAACAGCATTGTCATGACCAAGTTCTAAGCCTGTTAGGATATCACACTGTTAGGACCAGCTGTGCATCCTAACATTTGCTCCTCAATCCAGGGTGAGTGTTTTCATGTCAGCGAGTTTTTCTTTGGAGCCTGCTCTCCCCTCCTCCCTCCTACCTATCCTGGGCTCCCCTAGCCCTGGAGGCTCCCAGGGCAGGGCCTGCTATTCCTTCCCAATATAAGCTATTTCCTTCTGAAACAGGGTTGTACTTTCCAGCTCAAGCTGTTCTGAGACTTGAGCCCAGCCAAATGGCCTGGAGGTAACAAATGGTGGGGGTGGGGCAGGTTTGAGGAAAAGAATCATGTGGGAGACCCTTGACTTGGGGGAGTCACCCACGTTCTCCAGGCCAAGGAGGCTTCCCTCTCTGTCAAGGGGAAGGTGACTGCATCTGTCAGCCTGAAGGGTCCAGGGACCCCAAGATTTTAGATTCTCCGTCTCACCCACACATTCATTCCCGTCCCAGGTTTCCAGGTCCTAGTCAATGGCAAGAGCCTAACCTTTCTCATATTCAAGGCTTTCAAAATGCAGCTGACAAAAAGTAACATGCTCCACAATCATCAGGGCTTCCCCGGTGACTCAGCAGTCAAGAATCTGCCTGACAACTCAGGAGACACAGGAGATGTGGGTTCAACCCCTGAGTTGGAAAGATCCCTTGAAGAAGGAGATGACACCTTACTCCAGTATTTTTGCCTGGGAAATCCCATGGACAGCGGAGCCTGGCAGGCTGCAGTCCATGGGGTGGCAAAGAGTCGAACATGAGTGAGCAGGCGTGCATGCTCCACAATCATTACAATCACCTGTTCAGACACCACGGTGACTGCGTACCCCAAGGTCTCACCTTTCACCTGCGCCTCTGTCCAGGGTTCCACAGGTGAGAGTTTTCACCACTGCAGTGCCAGGGTTACTAACATCCCTAGGGATAGAGATGATGGGGTTCTTAATGCCAGAACTCCAGCAAGTAATCCAACTCTAAAATCCCACCATAAGGGGCTGCTGTCCAGGGTCACTCCTGATACCAGAGTCTTCACCTGGGTTTCCCAGCAGGCGGGGCCTGAGGATCATGTGGTCCCTCTTATTAGGGAGTGCAGTCCCGCGTGGAGAGGGAAAGGGCCACTGGGAGGAGACACCGCTGAGCTGGCTGCTGCCAAGTGCGACTGATTGCTCAATCTTGCAAGGCCATTTCAAAAAGTTATATGTCTCAGGAGCAATTGCTGGGAGGGAGCAGGAGGGAAGAATCTTCTACTAGCTCCTGTTTTCCGGGGATCAAATGTTCGCCTCACTGAACATTAACTCCCCAGCACTTTTCAGCTGCACACCTGTGGGTGCTGAGTGGGGTTCTGGGGGGTCCCCACTTAGCATCAGCCGGGAGGCTCAGAGGTTATGAGGCCAGGGGCCCACAGCATGCAGGGCAGGCAACAAGCAATGTGCCATCAGGTATACCCTTGTGCAACTGCAGACAGATGAAGCTGAGAGAATGGACCGTGGCATAAAATCAGAGATGAGAGGCGGATGGCGAAGGCAGGGGGTGCATCCCTCAACCTGGAAGAAGCTGTACTCAGCCCCAACTAGTTGCTAGATCTGATTTCTTTTTTTCAAGGAAGCTAGTTATCTGAGTTTTCATTTAAAGTTGACAACACATTCAGATTTAAAACACAATGTGTGGTCCTACTCCATGCAGGGTCAAGAAAACAAGTCTGAACATTGCCCATGGGGCCCGGAAGTCTGGGATATCTGATCCATTCATTTTATAAAACAAGGACAGGAAGGGAAAGGGGCTGAGCTGGGCCTCCTCTCCTGACGCTCACACCAGTGAGCGTCCACAGCCTCCTGCCCCATCCCTCAACTGGCATCCCCTTTCCGGAACTAACCTATACAAGAATGAGGCTGTTTTCTGGCAAAGCGACTCCGTCTCCTCCTGTAATTCCCCATGACTGCCCCTTGGCATTAAGTTGGTGCCAGGTACTCAAGTCCCAGTGATTCGTGGCCTTGTTGCCCTGGCTAATGAGATGGAGCCAGTGGATTCCCAGCCGACTGCCAACCTGGGCCCTGGGGCCCATCAATCCTGCTTCTCCATTGCCGAGGACTCCCCGAGTGACGGATGGGCGGCCGTGGTCGTGAATCATCTCCCTTACCTTTCCCCATCTCGGAGCCAGCTTCACGGAGCTGGGAAGATGAATGTCGGCAGAATTTCACCTGCTCTCTTGAATAATTTCCCTTTAAAAGAGGCCACTTATCAGTAATTCATTACTTGCCTTTGTTAGCATAAACAAGGCCTGGGGAGTGGGGAGGAGGAGGAGACGCCACCTTAGCCTCCATCATCCCCGTCCCCCGGTCGGCCTCCAGCCTCGGTGCTGCCTTCCTGCCATGGAGAAAAGCAAGCCAGGGTCTTAGGGGGAGTTGCTCCAGCTGGTGGTACCCACTCAGGCAGATGGCATACAGCTGTTTCTGGTGACATCTGGATGAGCACAATCAGCTCCAATTGACGGTTTCTTTTAATCTTGAATTAAATGTCACATGTTGCCTATTGCTTTTATGGCCCACAGACACCCCTGTCTGTGTTGTCTATAACTAGAGAATAAGATGTTGCTGACTGGGGGCCACCTTTTTCAAACCAGTACTGTCTCTCTGTTTGTCAGCAGGAGAGTAGGAGGTACTTGGAACAGCAAGGTTGACCCCGGGGCAAATGTGCACATGTACCCAGTCGCTCAGTCGTGTCTAACTCTTTGTGACCCCATGGACTACAGCCCACCAGGCTCCTCTGTCCAGGGGATTTTTCAGGCAAGTGTACTGGAGCGGATTGCCATTTCCTCCTACAGGGGATCTTCCTGACCCAGGGATCGAACCCACAGCTACTGTACTGTAGATGGATTCTTTACCACTGAGCATTGGGGAAGCCCCTGGGGAAGGATAAAAATACACAAATCACGAAACAAGACGCACAGGAGGTGGAGGCCAACCTGGGCTGGTTCTGCTATGCCCCCCACCTCCTGGGTTTTTCTGGGCAGGAGAGTGTGTGATAGTGGGTGGGAGGGTTCTTGGAGAGGTGCTTTCTGCCATAGGTACCTGTCATAGGGCCAGTGCCAGGGAGGTGCCCTGCCAGGTGAGAACCAGCAGAAGCCAGACAGCAGGTCAAACAGGCAGGGAAGTCCCCTCCCTCCTACTCTGAACAGGGGCAAAGAAGACAAGAAAAGGACAGCAGATTTTGGCATAGTTTGTCTTCTGGTTAGAAACTGTGGCTAATTTTTTTTTGCCACCACCAGGGGACCAGGAAGAAAAGAAGAGGTTTTTCTCGGGACCTTGTTCCTGAGATCCAAGTCCTTTACTCATTTCTCACATCCAGCCGTACCTCATCTTCAATGACCACAGCAGCATTGCAGAGGCCATTCAAGGACATGCTTTTATAGCTTTTCCTGTCTCCTATCTATTCTCCGGCAGCTACAAGGCTATCTTGAAGTCATCAATCCGATCACAGTACCCCCCTGATTAACAAAAATCCTTGAATGGCTTCCTACTGCCTTGGGATCAAGCACAATATCCCAAAGCATGGCCTATAGTGTGTCCTGGCCCCTAGCCACCCTTGACCCTCATCCTGCACCACTCCCCTCAACCTCCACTCAGCCACCTGGGTCCTCTTTCAGGTTCCAGGGAGCCTGACTCTTCCCAGCCCAAGTCCTTGGCACTTACACATCCATCTGGCTGGAAGACCTCCCTACCTGAACCCCACCCCTCACTTCCCATTTAGTTAGCTCTGATTTATCTGCCAGGTCCTAGGTTGGGCCTTGGGTCCCTCAGGAAACCCTCCTCACTGCTCCAGACTAGATTGGATGTGGCTGTTCTCCACAGCATCCCACCTCCCCCTTTGACTCAGTGGCCTTAGTGATTTGCTTAACATCCATTCTTCCCCCAGCCCACAGGTTCACGAGATGTCCGCTGTGCCTCCTCAGCAGTAAGCACAGTGGCCGCCGTGGAAAGAAGGGATGAGGGAGCACGTGCCCGCGAGGGAGTCCCGGGCCCCCGCCATCTGCCTTGCAGGGCTCACTGCAGACTCGCCTCTTCCGGCCTCCGCCATCTCCAGCCTGTGGCTCCTCCTGTGCCAGGACTCCTCCAGTTACAGCTCTCTCGCCTGGTCTTCTCTGGTCTCTGGAAGTGCCAGGTCCTGGCTCTGACCCCAAGCCCACCTCATCTTCGGCTTTTGGGTGAAATGGGTATTTCAGGCCCAAGAACCCCAGCCTCCCCGACCTTCTCCTCTGGGGTGACTTGCGTTCTGTCCTCCTTCGGGAGATCCGGAACCCCCAGGCCCCAACCTTCCATTCATCCTCAGGAGAAAGCCCAGAGCTCGCACTGCCCACCCCGGTCTGGGGTTACAGGCTCATCTCCGACAACACCAGCATAGATCAAACAATAAAGTGTACTTGTGATTAACTGCTGCTCCATTCTTCTATCGCCAGCGGCCTGAAACGAGACCCACATCCAGCAGGATTTTAGCGAGGTTTGGGGCTGTTTGCCACAGAATGGTGGTGTAATGACTGGAGTCCTCGCTGCCAGGGGCCAGCTGTCCAGTGGTGGACATTAATATCCTTTCTCTGGGAACCCAAGAGCATTTCTGTGACATTATTTGCATAGATTTGCATATCCAATGCTGTCATCTATCCCAGGGTGTGCAACCTCTAGCTGGGGAGGCAAGCTGGCCGGCAGCTGGTTTTCTTTGGCAGGCTGCCTGGCAATGCCCCCACCCCAGCCATCCTGGCCGTGGACACTGCATCCTCCTGCCCCACACGCCTGTCAGAACTGAGGCTCTGCTTCTTGCTCATCGACCGTCAGCCAGACGATGCTGCTTTTCATCGGCACAGCTGCTTCTCAGGGCCAGGTAGGCATTTAATCTTGCTCCCACCCCAAGTGAAGAAGACTTGGGAACCTGGCATTTCTTCATTCATTCATTCAATAGTTTGATCAAGAAGTTACTAAGCACCAGGTGCTGTGCTAGGGGTTGGGGATATAGAGAAAGTGGTGGGGGGAAAGATGCTAGGTACCTCACTCACCATACCTGGGGATCCCAATAACCCAGAGATGCTTCTTACCATTGTTCCTATTCGATGTCAACCATCCCCCATACTGGACCTGGGTTTTAGCCCTTGATCATTCAGTAGCTCCAACTTCGACACCCCCACCCCAACACCTGATTACCCACTGTTGGTGATACCCTGGACCTCTCCCATTAGAGTGCGAGCCCTTTCTCTTTGAGGGACAATAGGAGTGGAGCTTCAGGTCACACCGTAACAGGCTTCCTACGTCTGGCCCTTGCACCTCCTTGGACCTGAAAGTGGCTTATTGCCCCAGTAAAGCTGGTTGAGGTCTCAATGATGCTTTCTCTTAATTGACTTCTGATCCAAAAATATGAAAGGCAGAGAGGGACAGTAAGGAGCAAAAAAAAAAAAAAAAAAAAGACAGCTGGGTTACATGGATGAAATACAGGGCTCACGCTGGGAAAGTCAAGTTCCAAACTGGGTCTATCATGGGGGACTTCTGGGGGACTCTGGTCATGGGCCAACCTCTGGGCAGAGTTGTCTTTTGACCAGTTCCCAGGAGGTCAAGAGTCTAGACAACAGCCTAAAGGCTTAAATAGGCAAGGGTAGCCTCCCTGTCCCAGTTCTACAAAGGTAGAGACCATCAGTAGCTTTCCTCCCAGTGGTCCTTCCTCCTCTGTCCCCTGCTTCTGCTGGTTGCCTCTGAGTTCTCCCATCCTCTGGGCTGGAAGTCTCACTCTCCTAGGACACTGCTCCCTGGCCCCGGATGGCAGCCCAAGTCCAAGAAAGCACCACGTTGGGTCCTGTCTTCTATGCTACTGTACTGGAATGACCTCTCACTGGCACCGTTACTGCAGCCTCTTAGCCAGTCTACTTGTCCTTTGATCCAACTTATTCACAGCCACATTAAAATTCCTAAAACAAAATGCAAACAGCCTCTCATCACTCCAAAGCATTTAGTGCTACCCTAAGACTCATAGAATTAAGTCATTTTTTGCTCGTATGTCATAGTTGTTTTGTTTTTTGGCAGTGCTCAGCACAGTACCCATTGAAGGGAATAAAAATGAAGGCTAACATTTTTGTATAATTACTATGTGTCACACAGTATTTTAAGTGTTTTATATGCATTGTTTAATCTATTCAGCAGCTCTAGGAGGAAGCTACTATTATTACATATTACGAATGAGTCAACTAAAGCACAAAATGATTAAGGAGTTTGCCCAAAGTCCCAGAGTTAGTGAACAGTGAAACTGGGACTTGAACTCTTATATTCTGATCCCAGAGCCCACACTTGCAGACACCAGGCAGAAATATACTCCTAGATGTATAGCTAATAAATGTCGTAGGACTCAGTACATGGATTCAGAAGCCAATGGATGAAGAAATGAGTAAATGATGAAGTCACTCTACTCGCCAAACAAATGTACTGTGTGCATACATGCTCTGTCACTTCAGTCTTGTCCACCTCTTTGCAACCCTATGGACCATAGCCCTCCAGGCTCCTCTGACCATAGGAGTCTCCAGGCAAGAATACTAGAGTGGGTTGCCATGCTCTTCTCCAGGGGAACTTCTTGACCCAGGGATCGAACCCATGTCTCCTGAGGCTTCTGCACTGCAGGCAGATGCTTTACCTCGGAGCCACTGGGGAAGCCCTCGTATGTACTGATGTCTTCTAAAATAGTTTTATTCTGACACCTGAAACAAATGTAATATTGTTAAATGGATTATGCTTCAATTAAAAATCACAAAATAATTTGAGTCTGCCTTCCTCTGAGTAGGGACAGTGTACCATGATGGTGAAGAACATGAGTGGTGGAGCCAGGCAGACCAGGGTTTGAATCCTGGTGTTACCGTGTATTGGTTATGGGGGTTTGGGCAAGTTATGGAAGCTCTGCAAGCCTCCATTCCACATCGTAAAATGAAAATAATAATGGCACTTATTGCGGAGAAGTGACGTGAAATCATGTACACAAAGCACATCACACTGGGTTTGGCATATAGAGGGACTGAACTCCCCCCTGCTCCTGTGGGCGGTCTAAGCAGGAAGGTTGAAATGAGCAAAGATTATTCGTTTTCTTTTGTTTTCTGCAGGCACGATGAAAAGCTCTAACTGTAGGAGGGGAGTGACCCTTGAGGTCCAGGATGGGGCTCCTGCTCTGAAGGGGGTCAGTGCACAGTCGAGGGAAGCACCCAGCAACCCTCTGCTCCTTACACAAAGAGGGTCCTGCAAAGGCAGCCTCCCTCCTCCTATTTCATGCAAAACACAGTGAGAATTGATGAAGTCATTTTTTTAAAACAGCACTATGAACACATTTGTAATATTTTTCTTCTGTGCTATGGGTAGGTTTTTTTTTTTGTTGTTGTTGTTGTTGTTTTTGGTTTCTCAGCTATTTAGCAAACATAGGCTCAGTTCAGTTTAGTTCAGTTCAGTTCAGTCGCTCAGTCGTGTCTGACTCTTTTCGACCCTATGAATTGCAGCACGCCAAGCCTCCCTGTCCATCACCATCTCCTGGAGTTCACTCAAACTCACATCCATTGAGTTGGTGATGCCATCCAGCCATCTCATCCTCGGTCGTCCCCTTCTCCTCCTGCCCCCAATCCCTCCCAGCATCAGAGACTTTTCCAATGAGTCAGCTCTTCGCATGAGGTGGCCCAGGTACTGGAGTTTCAGCTTTAGCATCATTCCTTCCAAAGAACATCCAGGGCTGATCTCCTTTAGAATGGACTGATTGGAGACTATCTTTCCCCAAATGTAATTTTGTGGATGGATACATTTAAAAGTGTTCTGCTCTGGTCAAATCTGTAATGACTATTTTTCTCTATTGATAACTTCTCTTTTCAGTGGGTCATTGCCAAAAAAAATGCACCTGGAGGACAGAATTGTCTCAAATAGCAAGTCCAAGACAAGCATTCCAGCTTGAATCCTCTTCTCCCAGGCAGTAAGCTGCCTGGGTCTGACTTTTTTTTTGGCCATGCCACTCGGCTTGCAGGATCTTAGTTACCTGACAAAGGATTGAATCCATGCCCTTGGCAGTGAGAGCTTGGAGTCCTAACCACCAAACCATCAAGGAATTTCTGTAAGCTGCCTAGGAACAAGGACTGGATCTTATTCATCTTTTATCTCCAGGGTGTGGCAGGGAGTCTGGCACAGGTGGGACCCATGGAGACAGCATCAGGGGATCTTCTTCTGGAGCCCTACCATGCACTGTGTGAACTTGGGGAAGCTATTACATGCCTTTGTTGCTCAGTTTTCCCATCTGTGAAATGGGAATAATCTCAGTAACTTATTTTCTAGGGTTATTGTGATAACTTCTCCCTCACTTCTCTCCTTCCTCTTTTTCTTCTCAACTTGGGGCCAAACAGTATTTTTGGTAGTACAAACCCCACGTGTTCATATAACACTCTGTAGTCCCCAAGCCTCTCTCAAATATTCTATCTCATTTTTTTTCTGAAAGAAGTAATTATTAGCATCCCCATCTTTCAGAGAGCTTCCCTGGTGCCTCAGATGGTAAAGAATCTGCCTGCAATGCAGGAGATGCAGGCTTGATCCTTGGTCGGGAAGATTCCCTGGAGAAGGGAAAGGCTACCCACTCCAATATTCTTGCCTGGAGAATTCTATGGACAGAGGAGCCTGGTGAGCTACAGTCCATGGGATTGCAAAGAGTTGGACATGACTGAGCGACTTTCATCCATATTTCAGATGACGAATCTGAGCTTTAAGATTTGGCCAGGACCATAGAGTTAGGCCTGAACTGGGTTTTCTGACACTAAGTCTAGATTCCTTTGGATGAAAAGAACCCAGACAGTAGTTCCAAAATAAATGACATTTACCCAAGTTGGGTCTAATATGGCTCTCAGATAGCCTGTCACTTCAGACATGGGGAAGTTGGTCAAAACGGGCATTTGACATGGGGGGAAGCAAACATCCAGGGAAGAGGCTGAATCTTCCATTTTTCCCCAGGCATCTTTTGGCAGCAGGGATGGCGGGCAGCTGATGGAGGGGGGGGTTCAGTTTGATGTCCATCAAAGAAGAGCATCTCACTATCACTCTCCTTAACAATTCTGTGAGGATACTTTTATTGCTGGGCTTCCCTGGTGGCTCAGTGGTGAAGAACCCACCTGGCAAAGCAGGAGACACGGCTTCAGTCCCTGATTTGGGAGGATCCCACGTATCATGGAGCAACTAAACCTGTGCACCGCAACTATGGAGCTTGTGCTCTGGGGCCCGGAGACCACAACTATGGAACCCATGTGCCACAAATAACGTAGCCCAAGCGCCCTAGAGTCTGAGCAACAAGAGAAGCCACTGCAATGAGAAGCCTCCACTCCCTGCAACTAGGAAAAAAAAAATCCCATGCAGCAACAAAGACCCAGCACAACCAAAACTAAACAATTATATAAAAAAGAAAGAGCTGTGGGTATGTCTGCAAGGGACCACTGTGAATCTATCACCTCCAGGTTCGAGTCCTCCGAGACAAGTCAGTGAAGGAAGGGGTTACTCTCCGAGGGATTTCTCTGCGCTGGGACAGATTTCTTTGTGCCTCTCAACATCTGAACCACTTTCCAAGGAGATAAGATGCTGGCTGATTATGTTCCCCCAGTTTCAAGATGGATAAACTGAGACTCGAACTGCTCAAGATCACACAGCTGATAAGGAATGGCACTTATTACTTCTTAGCTGTGGAGAGCCACCAGGGAAGCCCAGTAAGTAATGGCAGTGAGATACAAAAGCATAGCTGTCTCATTTCAAAGTCCATTTTCGTTTCAGCCAGATGAAGTGGCACCAGGGATGACAGGAGACAGAAGGCTGGGGGAAAGGAAGTTAGGAGTGGAGAGAGGGAGGCCCTGAGCAAAACGCCGGTGAGGGAACCAAGGCAGAAAACCATCTCCACAGTGAGGCAGAAGGCCACTCTCTTCTGATTTATTCTAGCCATGTGCTTCTTATGGCAACAGCGGGTCTTCAGTGATGCCTGCCAGCATTCATCACCTTGCATGGCCCCTTCCCATGAATCTGAGCTAGCCCCATAATTTGCTCTGATCAGTGAACTGTAGTGGATGTGATGCCATGTGACTTCTGAAGCATGAGCAGCCTTGCCGATTTCTCTGGGCCTCTTGGAGTGCTCTCTCTGGGGGAAGCTGGCCACCATGTATGTGTTCTGAGCATGCAAAGACAGCCATGCTGTGAGGAAGCCCAAGCTCACTCCCTGGAGAAGGCCAGTCAGTCCTCAGCTGTTCCAGTCATCCTCACTGTGGCACTAGACACATGAGTGAAGAAACCATCTGGGAGGGCCAGCCCCATCCAGCCTTCAGATGACTGGCCTTAGCCTCCATCTGACAGTAACTGTGTGAGAGGCCCTAACAGACACCATCCAGCTAAGCCTGGTCAACATGCAGCTATGAAAGACAGTAAGAAGTTTTCTTAAGTCACGAAATTGTTATCTGGTGAGATGTGATACACACTGGTGATAAATCTCCATGAATCTGACATCTCTTTCAACCCAGCTACCCCGGGCCTGGAATGTCTACATGGCCACCCCACATTCCTCAGCTGGACATGGTCCTCAGCGCCTGGAGAGCCAGCCCTCAGCCAAGGGTCCTGAGTTGGTCTCCTGGTTTGTCCACACCAATCGCGTGGCTTTAGACAGGTCAGTGCTCTCTCTACACCTTATGTTTCTCGTCCACCCGATGAGGTGGTAGAGTTGAAAACATTAAAGCCTCTTCCACTTCTCTGGCTCATGAAATCACACTCTGCCTGAGAAATGGGCTTGCCACCACCGAGAAGTGCCCTGTATCACTCTGCACCAGGAAGAAGACCATCCTGGCTGTTCCCAGGCTTTAGAAGGGGCTCCATAGGTGGCGGGTATCTCTGGTCACCCAGCAGGTCTGTGAAGGGTTGTGTATGCAGATTGCCCCCCAGGTTTCCAGTCCTCTGATGCCTCTTCAGCTGGTTTTCAGCACCAAAGAGGGAGGACCAGCTCTAAGACCCAGGTCACCCTGGACTCCTAGCTCTGCCTGAGCAGGGAAGTCCCCGCCTGCAAGGAAGAAGGGAGCTCCTGAGAAGAGCAAGCTTCTGGGGTGGCCGTGAAACGTCTGGTGACAATATTTTGCATCTAAAAATACACACAGCCGAGAAGCAGTTAATTACAGCCTCTGGAGTCATTCATAACTCGGCATTTCCCCGTCATACCTGCTGTCTCTGCTTTCATCCCTAGCAGCCACAAAGGAGGGCATTTGTAGGTGGAAACCCAGTCCAGAGGGTCCAGGATGGGAAATCCAGCCCAACCAGCCCCCTGACCTGGGAGCCCGCCTACTGCCTGGTGTGGAGCTGGCACTCTTGCATGAACTGCAGGAGGATCTCGAATCAGCTGATACCCACCCTACCCCCAGCCATGCACAGACAGGTGCCTTTGGCCACTTGCCCCTCAGGGATCCATTCAGACTTGCTAGGCCCCTCCAAAGTTCAAGGGTGTGGGTGTCAGCTCATGGTGAATACTTAGGAGAGAGGCCAGGGTCAGGCCTGTGATGCCGGGAGGGCTTCTCTCCTGGGACTGCGCATGCTCCAGAGGCTCTGGCCAGGACTTCTGTTGGTCTGGGACAAGGGCTAAGCAGGCACTGGGACCTCACTCCTCCTTGCTCTGCGTTCCTCCTCTCTCCAGGGCCTCTCATGTGATTTCAGTCTCTTCCACCAAAACAAAGACTGTGATTTCAAGCTGCAGGGAGGTCTGCATGATCTGAGGGTCCCCCTGGCCCAGTCCCTACTCTGCCCCCTTTCCCGCCTGAACACTCACAGTAAATGAGTGTCCTAGTAAAAGTGGGAGAAGAAACTCAGCATGGGGGAATGTCTTCACCCCACTCCAGGAGAAGGGACTTTTTCTCCCTCACACTTTTTTGTTTTGTTTTGGGGGTTTTTTTTTTTTTTTGCTATACAATAGGTCCTTGTTGGTTTATCCACTTGAAATACAGCAGTGTGTACGTGACCTTCCCAGAGTCCCTAACTATCCTTTCCCCTCCCAGCAACCATAAGTTCGTTTTCTAAGTTTGCGAGTCCCTTTCTGTTGAAGTGAGACAGAGAAGGAGAAATATCATATGATATCCCTTATATGTAGAACCTA
This sequence comes from Madoqua kirkii, assembly GCA_006408675.1. Classification (NCBI taxonomy): domain Eukaryota; kingdom Metazoa; phylum Chordata; class Mammalia; order Artiodactyla; family Bovidae; genus Madoqua; species Madoqua kirkii. Next base: position 91,001 of record SJYC01048170.1, on the reverse strand, counting down.
AAAAAAATGATGCAAAAGATTTTTTTTAATCAAGGAGGCATTTTGAAAGTACAAGTCCTAACTAACAGTTGGATAGTATATTTCACTTGGCAAAATGCAGTCACATATATAGTGCTGTGTGGTTCCCATATTAATTAGAGGAAGTAGTATTTATTATTAGGTCCACTCTATTGATAATTAAATTGAGATTTAGAGATGCAAAGTCATTTTCCCCAGGTTATCCAAGTAATGACTAGCCTTGAGCTCAAAGCTCAACCTTGACTCCAGAAATCTTCCTGCCTGGTCGGCAGGCTCGGCCACTGCCTCTCAAGCCCACCTTTGAAGCTTGAATAGTGGTCCTGCGGGGGTCCCCGATGGTAGAAAATGCCATTGCTACTCCTCCAACACAGCCCTGAATTCAACCTAAATCCAACCCTGTCTGGCTTCTGAAATACATTTTAATCTTACTCTGAATCTGAATCCATTAGCCTTCGACCTACAGGAAGTAAGTCAGTGCCTAGGAGAAAGTGCACAATGAAAGAATAAGCAGGGAGTGAAAAACAGTTTTCTAGGGCAGGGGCCACCTACTTGCTGGTCAGCACCTCCTGGACCAGGTCGACAGGGGCTCTGAGGGGTCAAGAGAACGCTGGGACAGTGGCTCTCCAAGCCCAGGTCCTGAACTAGACCTGACTTTGTCCTCACATCTGTCTCCAGCCCTGCACCCAGGAGAGCAGTAGGGACTCAGAAATAGCATGTTCACGCCTTCTCCCTAATCACTACCCAGCGTGATGAAACACCTTGACATTCTTTAGCGGAAGTTCAACTCGGTGGCAACTCAGGGTGCTGCATGAAGAATGAGGTTTACATGGAATCCCAGAGTCACAGAAATTAGAGACGAAAAAGGACGTTGAGGTCAGAGGCAGCCAGTCCCCAGGGGCTGCGTGTGGGTTCTTCTCGGTAATGGACTCCCCCTTATTCCTGCAGCCCAGGCGACTGCCTCCCTGAAGACCACTCTCCACTGTTTCCAGAGAAGATATTGTTTATAGAAATGAGAGGTCTGAGTCGATCCCTGCGTGATCTGCTTTGAAATTTGTTTATCATTCACAAGCTGGCAAAGAGGGGAAAACCAAGGATTTAAAGTCATTGCAGGGCAACGTGCCTGAGCGGAGATGGGAGGAAGCTGGAACACTCTGGAGCTGAGGCAGCCTGGCATGGTGTATCTGACCCCTTGCTTGCTGTGTAACCTCTCAAAATTTTGACCTCTCAAAGCCTCAGTTTCCCTCATGTGTAAAACGTAGAGGGCTGTTGGAAGATTAGGGAAGTTGATGTGCAAAGAGCATCTCACTTTGTGACTGGCCCATCAAAGACTCCACAAATCGTTGTCATCATTACTCTTCCCTCTCCAGACCCATCTCCCTTTTGTAAAACAGGGCTGAGTAGATTTCTCAGACACTGGGTTTCCTGCACCCAGCATTTCACCAAGATTTGCAAGCCCCTTCTATGTGTCACGTCGCAGGTAACAATACTTTCTGTTGAAGTGAGACAGAGAAGGAGAAATATCATATGATATCCCTTATATGTAGAACCTAAAAAAAATGATGCAAAAGATTTTTTTTAATCAAGGAGGCATTTTGAAAGTACAAGTCCTAACTAACAGTTGGATAGTATATTTCACTTGGCAAAATGCAGTCACATATATAGTGCTGTGTGGTTCCCATATTAATTAGAGGAAGTAGTATTTATTATTAGGTCCACTCTATTGATAATTAAATTGAGATTTAGAGATGCAAAGTCATTTTCCCCAGGTTATCCAAGTAATGACTAGCCTTGAGCTCAAAGCTCAACCTTGACTCCAGAAATCTTCCTGCCTGGTCGGCAGGCTCGGCCACTGCCTCTCAAGCCCACCTTTGAAGCTTGAATAGTGGTCCTGCGGGGGTCCCCGATGGTAGAAAATGCCATTGCTACTCCTCCAACACAGCCCTGAATTCAACCTAAATCCAACCCTGTCTGGCTTCTGAAATACATTTTAATCTTACTCTGAATCTGAATCCATTAGCCTTCGACCTACAGGAAGTAAGTCAGTGCCTAGGAGAAAGTGCACAATGAAAGAATGAGCAGGGAGTGAAAAACAGTTTTCTAGGGCAGGGGCCACCTACTTGCTGGTCAGACCTCCTGGACCAGGTCGACAGGGGCTCTGAGGGGTCAAGAGAACGCTGGGACAGTGGCTCTCCAAGCCCAGGTCCTGAACTAGACCTGACTTTGTCCTCACATCTGTCTCCAGCCCTGCACCCAGGAGAGCAGTAGGGACTCAGAAATAGCATGTTCACGCCTTCTCCCTAATCACTACCCAGCGTGATGAAACACCTTGACATTCTTTAGCGGAAGTTCAACTCGGTGGCAACTCAGGGTGCTGCATGAAGAATGAGGTTTACATGGAATCCCAGAGTCACAGAAATTAGAGACGAAAAAGGACGTTGAGGTCAGAGGCAGCCAGTCCCCAGGGGCTGCGTGTGGGTTCTTCTCGGTAATGGACTCCCCCTTATTCCTGCAGCCCAGGCGACTGCCTCCCTGAAGACCACTCTCCACTGTTTCCAGAGAAGATATTGTTTATAGAAATGAGAGGTCTGAGTCGATCCCTGCGTGATCTGCTTTGAAATTTGTTTATCATTCACAAGCTGGCAAAGAGGGGAAAACCAAGGATTTAAAGTCATTGCAGGGCAACGTGCCTGAGCGGAGATGGGAGGAAGCTGGAACACTCTGGAGCTGAGGCAGCCTGGCATGGTGTATCTGACCCCTTGCTTGCTGTGTAACCTCTCAAAATTTTGACCTCTCAAAGCCTCAGTTTCCCTCATGTGTAAAACGTAGAGGGCTGTTGGAAGATTAGGGAAGTTGATGTGCAAAGAGCATCTCACTTTGTGACTGGCCCATCAAAGACTCCACAAATCGTTGTCATCATTACTCTTCCCTCTCCAGACCCATCTCCCTTTTGTAAAACAGGGCTGAGTAGATTTCTCAGACACTGGGTTTCCTGCACCCAGCATTTCACCAAGATTTGCAAGCCCCTTCTATGTGTCACGTCGCAGGTAACAATGACCGGGACAGGTTCTCTGGCCTCACTGAACTCCGTGTCTTTGGGAGTTTCCTGGAGGTAGGGTGTTAAGATGCTAAGGATGATTTGGTATTTCTCCTCACAGGTTGTAACCCTGTGTCTCACTGGGGACATACCAGCAGTCACAGAAACAGGATGGCATTTCAGCGACAAGGGGGAGGCGTGGTAGCACTGCTTCTCCCCTTCCAGAGGCAAGACCCCAGAGCCTTCTCAACCCACCTGGTTCCCCAGGGGCCCGAGGTCAGTGTGTCTGCTGGCTACACCTGGGCTGATGGCCTGGGGAGATGCTTTTACACACACACACACACACATCCCTTCTAATAGTATCTGATCAGCCACTCTTAACCATAGTCATGGTTCCTACACACAGCAGATGCTCAGGGCACACCTACACGAGTGAAGTCAGGATGCCTGGGGGTGGGAGCCATGCAGGAGAATTATTTTCACAGCCCAGGTTGAAACCCAGAGCTCTGAGCAGATCTAACTGCCAGAGGAAAGAGCACCTCCCCTCTGCTCTTCACTGCTTTTCCGGTGGCCCTGGACAGCCTGAGTTTCTTGTCTGGACAAAAAGGCTGCTCATGCCTGCCTCACCTGGCTGCAGTCACGGTGTGCAAGCCTTCGTGAGAGCCTCTGGGATGGCCTCTGCCCAGATGACGGTCTTGGTCCTGGGACCTACCTCCTGGCAAAGGCTGGCTGGGGAAGAGATAGGGGTGTATGAGTGTTTCCATGGGGGCAAAGCTGAGTGCCGAGCATACCACAGCTTGCTTGCCGAGGAAGCGCCAGGAGGATCACCTTGCTGAATGTCCCATGCGGACACCCATGTGTCTCACCCTGACATTCGTCCTGAAGTGAACCATCAGCCTGGCGCCTCCCCCCGAAACCCCTCCCTTGTCCTTTCTCTCCTTCTCCCTGGGCTGGAGTCCTGCTATCTCTAGATGCTGCACTGCCAACACCTTCTGCCCGATAAACATTTGGTGCCGGCAGGCGTCAAGGTTTGAAAGAGGCCTATATTAATCACAGAGAGATACACATCTGACGGGAGTCCAGCCAAGGTCCTTCAAAGAGGCCTAGAGGAGAGCTGGACCGGCCGGACGGGTCCTCCGTGGACCGGCTTGCTAAGGACCGAGGAGGGTCACTGCCCGCCAACAGCGTGGAGACCTCCCTGTGGCTCAGGCCCAAGCCGCCATTGAGAAGGGCGGAGAAGACCGCACAACAGGGTCTCTGAGCTCACCTCCTCTATACCCTGTATTGAGTGATACGCACCAAGCTTTAAAATGCTTGCAAAGCAACATATAGGTAAGTGCAAAGCAGTGAATCAGGTTTGAGGAAGTGGGTGAGGAGAAAAAAAATCAGGTGAGAAGCAGACCTGGGGAGGGAAGAGCCCTAGATACAGAGCAAAAGATGAGATTCGCGCTACTAATAGGGAGAGAACAGACAGGGAAAGAAGGGAGGGGAAGCGGGGAGAGGAGAGGAGGTGGGGGAGAGGGGAGAGCGGGGAAGGGAGGAGGGTACTTTGCATGCAGTAAGAGAAGTATTACTGGAACTTCCCTGGTGGTCTAGCAGCTAAGAGTCTGCACTCCCACTGTAGAGGGCCCAGGTTCGATCCCTGGTCAAGGAACTGGATCCTACATGCTACAATAAAGACCCAACACAGCCAAAAAAAAATTAATAAAATATTTACAAATAAAAAAGTATTGTTTTATGAACATTTATTTCAGTTTTTTGGGATGCACAGTGGTGTTATATTTTATTATGAATAAAGACTCAAATTCTGTACTGAGTCTTGATATGAAATTTATTTCTTACTGGAAACCACGCTCTAAAAAGCACGTGTATCATAGGAGTCAGAGCTCTGGGTTTGAGATCAGCACAGTCACTGACTTCGGCCCATGCGATTTGGACAAAAGCACTTGAACTTTCAGAAACTCTTATCACCATTAGGAAAATATGAATGGCACTCCCTGTCCCAGCTGTTTACCTTCCCGGACTTGCTGTGAGGCTGAAATAAGATAATATATGTGAAAATGCCTTGTAAATGAAAAATTCCAGATAGGCATAATCCATTATCATTAGGGGAAGTCAATCAGAAACCTATTCAGAGGAGACAAATTTAGATCTGGATTTGGAAGATGGTGATGCTGATAATGATGATCATGCCAGCTCACACTGAGGTGCTCCTTACTATGTACCCAGCGCTGATCTAGGAAGCTGCAGAATATGGACCATGGGTATTGGGACCAAGCTAGGCAACAAGAAAGCCTGGTTGCCGGGCCTGCAGTACATGACAAGTCACACCAAACAGAAACGGGAAGGTTGGGCACTGACTGCTCCCGGACACAAGAGCCCCAGCAGAGGTGTGTGAAATGGCCCCAGGTTTCATTTTTTGCAAGAGACAGAAGAGTCACAGCCTTGCTCCGGATCATGGTTTTATCCCTCAGCAAGTCGGGAAGGAACCAGTCAACACGCATCTGCATTACCCAGTTGGTGTTGAGATGTACCAGCCTCTCTTGTGCTCAGAAAAACCGGAGGCATCACTCCCGACAGGTGGCCCTACCTGCATCCTAGGAGACACTCTTCTGGCTGGCCAGCAGCCCAAGTCCACTTTGGATGGGCCTATAAAGCTGAAATCCCAGGCCCTCGCTGGAAGGTTGATCAGGGAGCAATTGCAGACTTGCTGCAGAAAATTGGAGCTGCCAATCTCCAAACAATTTTGATTTTTTCTTTCACACTATGCATTTCATGATTGTATGGTAAGTGCTTGGGAATCACAAAGGTCCTACAAGAGCTTCGTATTATAAGTCAAATCATGTTACAGCAAGTACCATTGCAATGAAACCTTCAGTATGACAAAAGAAATTTCCATGTCCTAGTCAATGACCCACTTATTTCAAACAATCTTCAATATGCGAACAGTGATCACTCCCTTCTCGGAGATAGCTCACTTCTCTGAGTGCTCAGCCAACTGATTGTCCATCCTGCATGCTGTGTAATGCACACAAGCACTATCTTGTATCATTCACCGGTGTTTGATCCGCATTATTCTTGCCTTCCCATCTGGAAGAAAAAATCCTCAAGGTCAGGGCTGGTCCTGCCAAGGGAAGGAGTATGTGTAGACATGAAGCCTGCTAGGTCTTTGTTGGTTCCAGCCCCAAATGATTCCTGCTTATCTACTACAGATGTTATACCGGGTATGAGATGGCTGTGCCAGGAAGAGTCAGGTCCTCTTCTCAAGGGGGCTCACAGGCTAGCAGGGAGGGACAGACAAGTAAGCTGCCACCGGAGCTAATAGAAGAAATGCGTCCTCTAACAGGCTCAAAGCAGCAATACAGAACCAAAGGGGTCCTGGAAGTCTTCCTGAAGGAAGTGCTATCTAAAATAAGACTTTAATGGTGTAAGCATTACACCAGGCAAGTAAGGCAGGGGAAGGTCCAGACAAGACAGTAGAGAGAGCCAGACTGGAGTTCTGGGTGGTGGAGTCAGCACAGTGATGACAAGAGCTCACTTCTATCAGAGTTGCCATTTCCAGGCACGCAACAGAGGTTCTTCAGACCTTATTTCATTCAATCCTTACATCAACCCATCACCTCCCTTTTATAGATGAGAAAACTCAGGCTTTGAGAGGTTCAATATTTTGCTTAATTAATTTGCACAATCTAAGCATTAGGTGTCATTATTACTATCATAATCATCATTATTATTAATACTTTCAAACTCTAAGTCTAAACTCACCTCTTTTAGCCAATTAGGTTTTTTTTTAAATTGTTTTCCTGAAAAATAGTTTATTTATAACCTGTTTCCATTGTACAGAAAAGTGATCCATATATATATATATATATTTATTTATATATAAGTTGTTTTTCACATTCTTTTCTGTTATGGTTTATTACATGCTATTGAATATAGTTCCCTGTGTTATATAGTAAGATCTTATTGTTTATCCATTCTATATATACTTGTTTGCATCTGCTTGGCCAGCTAGGTTTCTGATTAACCTCACCTAATGACGAGTTCACATTGTTAGTAATGGATTTGAACCCAGTACTTAACACCCGAGAGGTGAGAGAAAGTCAGAGGCAGAGCAGGGTTAACTCAGTCTGGCCCAGCTTGTGCCAGGGTGAGTGGCAGCAGGGAGGTGAATGTGCCAATCAGGAGAGGCATGAATCCCACAGAAAGACAGCCTTCTAAGTGCTCCAGGTGGGAAAGGACGTGCCGGCCCGTGGATTCAGAAAGATTCCCCAGGCTTCATTATGAAGGATGTCTGCCACAAGCATAGCTGGAAGCCAGGGAATGTGTTTGGGACTGCTTTCTCAGTCTAAGCAAGAGACACAGGCAGTCTGATTCAGGCCTCATGTGCATTAAGAAGTGAAAGATGAGAGAAACTTTTAGGAGAGGACTAGATGGAATTCCATGGAGAAGGCAATGGCACCCCACTCCAATACTCTTGCCTGGAATATCTCATGGATGGAGGAGCCTGGTGGGCTGCAGTCCATGGGGTTGCTAGGAGTCAGACATGACTGAGCGGCTTCCCTTTCACTTTTCACTTTCATGCATTGGAGAAGGAAATGGCAACCCACTCCAGTGTTCTTGCCTGGAGAATCCCAGGGATGGCGGAGCCTGGTGGGCTGCCATCTATGGGGTCGCACAGAGTCAGACACGACTGAAGCGACTTAGCAGCAGCAGCAGCAGATGGGACTCCAAGCCCATATGCTGGTGGGGAGTGAAGGGAGCGGGAAAAGGCAGGGTGGGGCAGGGAAGGGATCTGGCTAGAGCTGGCTCTGGGGGATGGAGAGGGTGCAGGAGAGTCAGGAGGGGCCCTAGGGGCGTGATGGGTGTTTGGATGGCAAGTGATGCTTGGAGCCCAGTGGCAATGGCTTGGAGGTCCCACAGGGGCAGCCGTTTCCCCACAGCTGATAGGGAGGTAGACATCAGTGCTGCCAGGCAGCTGCTGCTAAGTCGCTTCAGTCGTGTCCAATTCTGTGCGACCCCATAGACGGCAGCCCACCAGGCTCCCCTGTCCCTTGGATTCTCCAGGCAAGAACACTGGAGTGGGTTGCCATTTCCTTCTCCAATGCATGAAAGTGAAAAGTGAAAGGGAAGTCGCTCAGTCATGTCTGACTCTTTGCGACCCCATAGACTGCAGCCTACCAGGCTCCTCCGCCCATGGGGTTTTTCAGGCAAGAGTACTGGAGTTTCCAAATAGTAGAGAGTTGGAGGGTTAGATCTAGAAAACAAAGACTAACTAGATCATTGTGGGCAGACTGGGATAGGGAGTGTCAGGGTTGCAACTCCCACCTTTTAGTGGTGCCTGGGAAGCTCCACCGAAAAAGGCAAACTGGCCTTACAATGTGCCCCGGCCAGCTGACATCATTTCTGATGACCAGGGCACTGGTGACTCCATCTTGGGTGGCCAACAAAGGGCAACATCTTTGTCATGAGTTGTTTACTTCCTCCCCCTGGAGCCCAGCCAGAGGCAGGGATGTGTTGAGCACTTGGCACACATGGAGCCCAGCACCAGCTTCAGTTTGCATTCCCAGCCCCAGCTCTTGAAGTCTGTGCTATTGACACTGCGTCGAGTTTGGCAATCCTAGAAGGAGACGAAGTGCTCAAGGGGATGATTCTAAAATAGGTGGTGATGCTCCCCAGCCAATATTTTGTGTGTTGTGGGAAGAGAATTATTTCCAGAGATGGTGACATCAGAACGCAACAGGAAAGCTCTAGAGAATTTAGTGCCTCTGCGTTTCTTCTCCCCTCTCATTAGAAGAGAGTGGACACACATGGAGCCCAGCACCAGCTTCAGTTTGCATTCCCAGCCCCAGCTCTTGAAGTCTGTGCTATTGACACTGCGTCGAGTTTGGCAATCCTAGAAGGAGACGAAGTGCTCAAGGGGATGATTCTAAAATAGGTGGTGATGCTCCCCAGCCAATATTTTGTGTGTTGTGGGAAGAGAATTATTTCCAGAGATGGTGACATCAGAACGCAACAGGAAAGCTCTAGAGAATTTAGTGCCTCTGCGTTTCTTCTCCCCTCTCATTAGAAGAGAGTGGTGGTGTTTTAAATTCTCTAAAGTGGCTCTTCAGTCAAGGATGAGTTTATAAAAAAAAAAAATCATTTCTGTGGCAGGGAAAACAGAGGGTGACAGGCAGCAGCTGGGCCTAGGGTTGAGAGGGCCAGGAAGAAAGCCGAGGAGGTTGGAGACATTTACTGATGGATAAACAGGACAGAATACTTAACCCTGGAGTTAAGCAGAGGAGGCTCCATCACGTGTAGCCTTGGAGGCTAAGAAGCCCAGAACAGAGAAGGGCTCAGCAGGCTGATGGCTGGCAGGTCTCCACTGCTGGCCTTTCAAGTTGTATCAGGGCCAGAACCAGGTATAGTCATGCCAACCCGTATAGCGGGGAAGGCAATGGCACCCCACTCCAGTACTCTTGCCTGGAAAATCCCATGGACTAAGGAGCCTGGTGGGCTGCAGTCCATGGTGTCGTGAAGAGTTGGACATGACTGAGCGATTTCACTTTCACTTTTTACTTTCATGCATTGGAGAAGGAAATGGCAACCCACTCCAGTGTTCTTGCCTGGAGAATCTCAGAGACAGGGTGCCTGGTGGGCTGCCATCTATGGGGTTGCATAGAGTCAGACACGACTGAAGCGACTTAGTGGCAGCAGCAGCAGCCCATATAGAGTCTCTGCAAGCATTAGGACCAAGAGAACCCTCTAGGCAGATACAGTTTTGCCCTGGTGCAAGGTTCTGCTGAATCTCAGCCCCCAAATGCTCACCTGGCCAGGTGTCTGCAAAGATGGCCACCAAAATGTCTCCCATCCCTGAGTATACCTGCCTTTCTCCATCAAGAAAAGAGGTTGATTTCCCCGCCCTTGACCTGGACTGGCCCTGTGACTTGCTTTGGCCAATGAAATGCATTGATGAGTTCTAGGGTCGAGTAGCCATGCAGAGACATACTGTCTACCAACACATCACGCAGCTCCATGGAGTTCATGGACAGAGAGAAGCTGGGCAGCCCTCCAGCCAGATGTGGCCCCAGATGTGGCAGTGAAGCCATTTTGAATGTTCCAGCCCCAGCGAACTGCATACTCATGAATGAGCCAACTGACACCGCGCAGAGCAGAAGAGCTGCCCAGTAGACCTCTAGCAACATCTGGGAAGCCCACTCAGCCTGTCCCTAAATCTGAAGAGAAAGTGAAGGAGACAGTGCCTAGTCCTCAAGGTGGGAGACAGGACACAAAGGAGGAAGGGGCAAGACAAAGAAAGTCCTAGATAGAGAGCAGGATCTCTCCAGGTAGACCAGGACGTGAGGAGTGACAGCCAAGTCACTGTAGATGCCATCCTGATTGGTGCCAGTCAGTTAGCAGTGCCAAGAGGCAACTTGGGCAGGTCCTTCCAATGTTAAGATCCCAGGGGAGAGGCTGGAACTGACTGTCTCAGTTATTCAGTCCAGTGCAGGAAAAACCCATGACGTTGTTTTCAGCAATCCCTGGGATAGCTGGGCTCTGCTGGGCAGCTCTTCTGCTCCACGTGGTGTCAGGCTGGTTTGTTCATGAGGCTACAATTGCCCCCACCCTGCCCCCACCATTAGCTGGGGCTGGGACCAGGCAGTGCTTCCCTTCGCTATCTCTCCAGGCTTAGGGACAATTCTCTGCAAACAAAGGGTACTTGCTGGTGATATTGGTCTAGCCATCTGCCTATCTAACTGGCTGTAGGTTAAATCCCCAAACCAGACTCCACTGACAATTCCCTGGGAATGGCTCTCTAGTGGGTGACTTACATTCGTGCATACATGCATACTCAGTCGCTCAGTCTGTCCAACCCTTTGGGACCCTATGGACTGTATCTCACCATGCTCCTCTGTCCATGGGATTCTCCGCACAAGAATACGGAGTGAGTTGTCCTTTCCTCTTCCAGAGGAGCTTCCTCACCCAAGGATCGAACCCATGTCTCCTGCATCTCCTGCATTGTAGGCAGATTCTTTATTATGGAGCCACTGGGGAAGCCCACCACATCTATGGGATAGCTCAGTTCTATTTCACATTTTGTTGTTAGCCAGGAGAGCCTCGTCCAGCTTAACAGAGCACCTTTTTGGCTTTTGCTGTATCGGTTGGTCTTTGCTCTGTGGAGGCACTCAGACAACTCAGAAGCAACTCAGAGGTTTCAGAGTATGCCCCCACCCCGCCCCCACCATCTCTTAACTGGCTATACCTTGCCATGCGTGCTCTGCCCCTGCTAATAATATGTTGTCACATAAATTAATTTTGAAATAACTCATGTCAATTTCCCTTTCATCAGGGAAGGCAGAAGAATGGGGGGACTTGGGGGAGAGCAAAGAACATAAATGGAGCCACATCTTTTCCGTGGAGAAAAAAACTCCACAGGATCTGGGTACTCCCTGCCTTTCTGCACCTCCAACAGCCTCCGTGAGCCTCTGCAGGGAGATTTTTCTGAATAATGGAACATTTTCCTGTTTTAATCAGATGCAATTTCGCAAGCAGTTTTTATGATTTAGCAAGTCCATTAAAACTGGCATTTGTTCTGCTCTGACACTCAAAAGGGGCTCCACAGAGCATAAACACTGGAAATTACTTGTAGGGTAAGACAATATTAAAATTCCCCAGCCTGGGCCTGTTGTCTGAGAAATTCTGTTATCAAGCATCATGCCAGCTACCATCAGAGGCGCTTGAGATATACGCTGCTTCCTCTTTACGCACTAGCTGGGGGCACAGGAACGCAGGCAGCAATAAAGACTGGATGTTGTTATCTTTCAGCACTTTTGGCATCAGGAGGCAAGTAGGTCTTAAAGGGAACTCACTGGAAGGGCAGGTCACAAAAGTGCAAAGTCTCAAGGAAAAGGGTGGATGAGCACATGGCATAAACCGAACCTAGAAATTGCTTTCCTGCCCATGGAGAATGATAGGGAACATTGGCATGTAATTAAGAAGGTCAGTTTATCAATTTCACTTGGAGTCAGTTCTCAATTATCTGTGTACTGACAGATGACTGGGGTCAAATGACAACTCTAATGAAATTCTCCTATTTCATTCTCTCTGCTTCCCATCAGGGCCTTCTCTCCCAATAGAATCAAACAGCACTAGTAGCCAGCAAGTCTCTTGGGAACATTTCCACTCTCCCAATCAATGCAGGGCAATAGAAGAAACCGAAAGAGGTAAAACCTGCCAGATTAAACTACATACAGTTAAGAGTTTATGTAAATAACAAACCAATAAAATGCCTTTATAAAAAGGGAAGATTGAAGAAAAATATTTGCTTCCAACCTTTCAGGCCAAGCATTAATATTTTACTATAAATAATTGATGTATGAATTGAAGGGAATATTCTGAGAGTCAGAATGGGGTGGGAGCAGGGGACGAGAACAAACACAAAATAGGTAAAGGATGTGAACAGTAATGACACAGCAGCGAAGCTGTAAAACATGGACTTGTTAGGGGATTCCCTGGCAGTTCAGTTGTTAGGACTCCAAGCTCACACTACCAAGGGCCCAGCTTCAATCCCTGGTTGAGAAACTAAGATCCCACAAGCCCTGCAGTGCAATTAACAATAATAATAATAATAATAAATTAATTTGAATGGACTCATTAGAAAGTACAACCTCACTTGTAATTAAAGAAACTTGAAGATAAGGTACTCTTTGAACTTCCTGTTAAATGTGGAGCATTAAACATGTGTTTCTCTCTCTCCCTTCTAAAACTCTGCTGAAATGAAAAGAAAAAAGACATACACTCACAAGAACCCAAAAAACAGGGGAGGAGACAGTGGCATGTAAAGGACACTGTCTGATTTCTGTTAAGACAGAGGGCAGACACAGGAGGGGTGACTGGTGGAGGAAGCCTGACATTTGGGGTCTGCAGGAGGACTGGTAGGAAGCCTGGTTGTTCACCATGAAGCCCCACATGCACAGGAACTAGAGGGCACTTGGGCTCAGGAATGGGCCTGGAAGGACTCAGCCACAGATCCCAGGCCCCATGTGCTGGAGAGAAGGATGTAATAAGTGGGTCATGGTGGCATCCAGGGCTGAGGAAGAAGAGGCGGGACTCGCAGCTCAGCAGTATAGTGGCCTATTTGGCCAGAATGCATACCCAGAACAAAGACCTAGAAAGGCAAATATTCTTTGAGTGCCTAACTGACCTTTAAGAAAGAACATTCACCTCAAGCCAGACGCAAAGACCCTATAGCAGGAAGCATTGGAGTGACGCTGTAGCCACTGCATGTTTTTTGTTTTGTTTTGTTTTGCTTACTTATTATTTTATGACTGTGCTGGTGTTGGCATTTGCATTATTTTTAATTTAACTTTTAATTTTATATTAGGGTATAGGCAATTAACAATGTTGTGATAATTTCAGGTGAACAGCAAAGGGACTGTTTGCTATTTACATACACATGTAGCCAATCTCCCCCAAGATCCTCTCCCATCCAAGTTGCCACATAATGCTAAGCAGAGTTACATGTCGTATATAATAAGTCCTTGTTGGCTATCCATTTGAAATATAGCAGTGTTTATATGCCCATCCCAAACTCCCTAACTATCCCTTCCCCTCACCCTTCCCCTTGTCAACCATAGGTTCGTTCCCTAAGTCTGTGAACCTCTTTGCTACTGCAAGCTCACGTGGTTAGTGCTCACATGAGGCCCAAGACCTAGGCTCTGAGCCTTCTGAGGAGAAGTGTTGGAACTGAGATCTTTGCCTTGATGTTCAAATGTTACATTCCCACCAGAGAAAGAGGTAGAAAAAGTCATTAATTTGTCTAGGAAGATGACAAGGAAATTTGTTTGTCTCCGCCAGCATAGGCTAAAGGTCTCACTTGGCAATTTACAACCAAGGACCAACTCTTCATGAAGAATTGGTCTTAGACTTTAGCTTCATGGTACAGAAACAAACGAGTTGGTAATTTTATGTTAAAACGTGATCCTGGGTTAGTGGTTCCATTTGGGACGCCTAACATAAGCAATTAAAAGACACTTGCTCTTAGGAAGGAAAGCTATGACAAACCTAGACAGCCTATTAAAAAGCAGAGATATCACTTTGCTGACAAAGGTCCGTGTAGTCAAAGCTATGGTTTCTCCAGTAGTCATGTACAGACATGAAAGCTGAACCATAAAGAAGGCTGAGCATCAAAGAATTGATGCTTTTGAATTGTGGTCCTGGAGAAGACTCTTGAGAGTCCCTTGGACAGCAAGGAGATCAAACCAGTCAATCCTAAAAGAAATTAACTCTGAATACTCATTGAAAGGACTGATGCTGAAGCTGAAGCTCCAATACTTTGGCCTAATGCGAAGAACTGACTCATTGGAAAATACCCTGATGCTTGGAAAGACTGAAGACAAGAGGCAAAGGGGGCAACAGTGATTAGATAGCATCACCAACTCAATGGAGATGAGTTTGGGCAAACTCCAGGAGATAGCCAAGGACAGAGGAGGCTGGCATGCTGCAGTCCATGGGGTCACAACGAGTCAGATACAACTGAGTAACTGATCAACAACAAAAACGTAAGCAAACACAAGATGTCCTTAGAAGAGCATGTTCTTATCTATGTTTGTCTGGGATTCTAGAGAGAAATTCCTATTGAAGATGAGTTTAAAATCTGATTTAAAAGCACATGAAGAACTTAGATTGTAAAAAAAGGAAGCAAAGGGAAGGTGATTACTGCCAAAGTCAGGACAATGATTTTCTTAGGAAAGGGAGTGGTTGTGACTAAGAAGAGCATAAAGAGAACTTCTGGGGGTTGGATAGAGTCTATTTCCTGAAATAATTGAAGACATAAAGGAAGGAATTGAAAACATAAAACGTCACTGTGAAAACATGAAGGGTAGATTTGACCCTCCAAAATTCTAGAAATGAAATGTGTAGTTATGTAAGTTAAAACTTCAATGGAAAGTTTAAATAATAGATATAACCGAAGAATTCATGAACAAAAAGGAAACCTTAAGAAATTACCCATAAGGCAACCCAGAATACAAAGAGATGGGAAATATTTGAGACTGAGTCATGGGGGTACTTCCCTGGTGGTCCAGTGGCAAGACTTCGCTTTCCAGTGCATGGGGTACAGGTTTCTATCTCTGTTTGGGGAGCTAAGATTCCCACATGCCTCATAGCCAAAACACCAAAATAGAAAACAGAAGCAATATTGTTACAAATTCAATAAAGACCTTAAAAATGGTCCACATCAAAAAAATCTTAAAAAAAATAAAATAAAATTTAAAATGAGATAGAAAGACGTGGGAACTTCCCTGGTAGTCCAGGGGTTAAGAATCTGTCTTCCAACACATGAGACTTGGGTTCAATCCCTGGTTGGGGAACTAGGGTCCTACATGCCACGAGCAGCTAAGCCTGCTTGAGGCACCTACTGAGCTTGCATGCTCTGGAGCCAGAGTGCCACAATTAAGACTTGACATGGCTTAATTAATTAATTAATTTTTAAAAAAGAAACAGAGACAGAATGGGAATGTCCATTATATGTCTGATAGTTAAAGAACAGAAGAGAAGATACAATATTTCAAGAAATAACGATTGAGAATTTGCCAGAATTGGAAATCTTCATATTTGTAAAGACCCTCAAGTAGCATGGCTAAAACTAAGTGCACATCAAGAAACACTGCTGTGAAATTTCAGAGCACCAAAGGCAAAGAAGATCTTTGAAATAAACAGAGGTAAAAGACACAGATTATATAAAAGAACATTTGTACTGACTCCAGAAAATAGTAGAAGAATATATCTAATGTCCTGAGAGAAAATATCTGTCAAGCCTGGATTTTACTCATAGCTAAATCAGCTTTTCTAGACTAACAGTGAAATAAAGATGTTTTCAGATGTAGAATGATTGAGAGCTTTTAACTACAGAGCTTTGTTGAAAGCACTACTATGGAATAAATGCAAGAAAGCATAACAAAGATATAGTAAAAAATATGGTATATACATGTAAATTGAAACATGTCTTGGCTGCTATTTAAACAAAAAAAGGCCATACACAAAATAATGTTGAATAATTGAGGGTATAAATAGAAGAGAAATTAAAATATGAACCATAGACTCTATACCTGTCTCTTATACACATCTTTAAGACAGAGGGCAGACACAGGAGGGGTGACTGGTGGAGGAAGCCTGACATTTGGGGTCTGCAGGAGGACTGGTAGGAAGCCTGGTTGTTCACCATGAAGCCCCACATGCACAGGAACTAGAGGGCACTTGGGCTCAGGAATGGGCCTGGAAGGACTCAGCCACAGATCCCAGGCCCCATGTGCTGGAGAGAAGGATGTAATAAGTGGGTCATGGTGGCATCCAGGATTAAAATGAGGCATTTTGAGATCTTTGTTTTATTTGAGAGGAAAACAGGGACACCAATCAAATTAGAATTTTATACATACAGATTCAAAAAAATTTTACGGGTACATACTTTAAAAAATTGAAATAGAATGTATGACTTCCAGGACCGTCAGCAGAATAAGAGAATAATTTTTTACAAGTCTTCATTTTTTTCAATAGGAGGCAAGAAGAAGAAAATAAATCAAATAAAAAAGCAAAGCATGGTAGATTGTATTTTCTGAAAATGTCCACAGCAATAATTTTAATCCCACATGCTCTTCCAGAATCTCGCGAAACTCCCCACCAACAGACAGTCTGATCTTTCTCCCCTTGATCCTGGGCAGGACTTTATTATTATCTTGACAATTAGAATGTGGTGGAAGTAATGCTTTGTGATTTCTGAGACTAGCTCATTAAAGGGAATACGGCTTCCACCTGGCTCTCTCTTTCAAGATTCTTGCCCTTGGCCACCATATTATGACAGACTTCCAGCCATACAAAGTGGCTCTGGGTAGTTTATTTGGACTGATAGATCTAGCTAATGTCTCAGCAGACAAGCTGGCATCAACACCCAGACATGTGAGTGGGTGAATCTTGAGACGAATCCCACCTTCAAGTCTTCTACTAGATGAGAATCCAAATGTGGAGAAGCTATGCTCCGCCCAGTTTCTGACCCGCAGAATCTGTGGGCACAATAAATGTTTGCTTTATATCACTAAGTTTTGGGGAAAACTGTTATACAGACATAGTAACTGGATATACTTTAAGTAAAAGAAGCACAAAATAAGATAGTAGCATTAAATCTAATGTATAAATAATCAAGCATGTAAACTGACTAAACTCACTTGTTCAAACAAAGATTGACAGATTGGACTTTTAAAAAAGCTTTGTGTTGCTTGTGAGAGATATGTCTTAAAGGAAAAGACATAGAAAAGTTGAACACAAAAAATTGGAAAAAGATACCCCAGTCACACACCAACCCAAAGAACACTGGTGGAGGAGTTTTTTGTTGCATATCAATATAGCTTTTAATGTTAAGAATAGAGATGGACACCGTACAATATTAAAAGGAACCACTTGCCAGAAATATATAGAAATTCTAAATTTGCATGAAGATAAATAGTCTTAAAATGTTGTTGCTGTTGTGTCTATTTGTAAGCCCTTGGACTGCAGCATGCCAGGCCTCCCTGTCCCTCATTATCTCCCAGTTTGCCCAAGTTCATGTCCACTGAGTCAGCGATGCCGTCCAACCATCTCATCCTCTGACTTAAAATATATAAAGTCAAAATTGACAAAATTCCAAGGAGAAATTTACATATCTAAAATCATAACGATACTTGTAACACAGCTGTCAGCAATTGATATATGAAGCAAATAAAAACGGATAAGGACAAAAGGTTTGAAAAATATAACTAACAATTAGAGGAGAATGCACATTCTTTTCAAATATGGATGACACATCTATAAATATAAACCATTTATGGTATCCAAAAGCAAGTCACAACAAGCACCAAGGAAGTAACATTATAAAGATCATGTTCTCAATCCACAGTGTAATCAAGTTATAAATATATTAAAAATCTTTTAAGAATATTCTATGCAGTCATACATTTTAAAACACACTTTGAAATAACTCATGGGTCAAAGAAGAAGTAATAATGGAAGTTAGAAAACATTTAGACCTAAAAGATAATTAAAATATGACATATCAAAACAGGTAAGACACAACTACAGTGGTAATTAGTAGGAAATTTATAGCCTCAAATGTTTAAATCATGAAAAAGAAAGATTAAAAAGTTAATGAGCTGACTTCAACTTAACAAGTTGAAAAAAGGAAGTTAAAGTAACCCCAAAAAGGTAGGAAGAAGAAGATTATAAAGACAGAAAATAATGAAATAGAAAATGCTATAAGGGAAGAATTCAATAAAACCATAATCTGGTCCTTTGAAAAGACCAGTAAAACAGACAAACCTGTGGCAGGATTGATGTGAGAATGAGATGGAGAAGGATACACAAATCAAAAATATTAAGGATGGAAAAAAGTGTAACTTGATACAACATAGAAGTTTAAAACAATGAAATTAATATGAATATATTTTTATAAATACACTAAGAACCATAGATAAATGCAGTTTTCTAGAAAAAAGTAACTTACTAAAACTTAAAGAAAATTAAAAATCAAAAGGGGCCCATAATTACTAAAGTAGTTGAATAAGTATAAATTTACCTACATCAACAACGATAGCTCTGACTAACAAAGCATCATCCTTGGGTGGCTTTACAGGGAACTTCTACCAAATATTCAAGAGACAGAGAAAATGTTCTGCATCAATGCTTCTCAAACTTAAACGTGCAGTCAAATCACCCAAGTCTTGTTCAAATGGAGACTGTGATCCAGTGGGTCCAGGATGGGTCTCTAAGAGCTCCCGCATTATGCCACATATAAAGTCTATAAATCACCAAGGTAACCAAAGTAGAAAATACCAAGATTGTCAAGGTAATCAAAGATAACCCAGTAGAAAACTGGGCAAAAGTTATGTACATTGAATCCACAGAAGAGGAAGCTTGAATGCCAATAAAAGATGCCTAACTTGATTGTTACAATCAAATGCAAATTAAAAGATACTGTTTCACATTGACTAGTTTAGCAAATCTGGTTTGTTGACAGTATGGACTACCAGCAAATATATGGAACAAGAAAACCCTCTAATGCTGCCGATGTGGGAGGATAAATTGATGTCTACTTTGGAAAACAATTTGCCATTACATAGTAAAGTTGAAGAAGCATGTGTACTATGACCCAGCATATATGACTAGAGGAATTTTTGCACCTGTGCTCAAGGAAAGGTTACAAGAATGTTCAGATTAGCATTGTATCTAACAGTGAGAAATTGGAAACAATCTAACGTTTGATTAATGAGAGAATGATTGAATAATTAAGCACCATAGAGCAGTAAAGCTACATATACAACACTGATAGGTGTCAAGAAATATTGAAAGAAGTAATGGGAAAGCTGATAGGTATACAGTGATAGCTTTATATAAAAATACAAGACACTCAATGCAAAAGCTTATGTTGTATACCACATCTAGGTAGCAAAAGTATAAAAACTTGCAAAAGAGGGAAAAATACCAAGTCAAACAGTGGTTACAGTTGGGGAGGCAGGGACACAGGATGAGTTAAGGGTAAATATCAACTCAATCTATCACTTTTTTAAAAAGTAGGAAGCAATATAGCAAAATATTCTGAATGAATGATTTAACAGGACTGAGGAAGGAATAGGAATATTTTGGCATTTTGTAATAATTTAGAAGCAGACTACAAAGGAGGAGGAGCAGGAGGAGAAGAAGGAGGAGGAGAAAGAGAAAAAGAAGAGGGAGAAGAAAGAAAGAAAGAAGGTTTATAACAAAAAGAACGAGAGAAGGCATATCAGCAAGTGAGATGTCTTTAAATGTCTTAAAGAGAGCAGGTGGTGAAATGGTCATTGATGAAGCTAGGAGAAGGTGTGCTTCTGCAGAGAATGCAGGCAACTGGTCCAGGGAAGCAGGTTTTGATCTCAGATGTAAGGGACATCAGAGAATGTAGGTGATATTTGGAGCTGAATTAAGGAAGCCAATTGAAAATCCATGTACCAAACAGTAACAGCCCATCCTCGCATTGTATAGAATTCCTGGCAGCCATATTTCTCTAACCCCAGGCCAAAAAAGAAAAGAATTTCTTCTAAAAAGGAATCAATAACTCTAAAAAAAAGATCCTGCTTTCTTCTGACACTTAGTTAACTCTCCCAGGAAAATACCTGGCTCACAGCCCAATCACCCCAAGAATGAAGTCCCTCAGCTAGCCAGTCTTGCTCACAAACATGTATCTGCTAAGTGCATTTTTATCCTCTCATAATTTTATATGAAAAGATATCCAAGAATCCCCAATACTTGAGAGTTTAAAAAAGCAACAACAAGAATGGAAAAAACTGATCCCTGAAGAAGATAATTCAGACCACAAAAGATAATGTAAAAGCAAACACTAAAAAGACTCTAATTAGATCCTCAGGGAAATGAAGAGATCTTTTGTGTTTTGATTGTTCTTTTTTTCACAGCATCCTGTTCTTGAAAATTTATATATATATATTTCTTAAATTTAAAAAATTACAAAGATAAGTCAAGGAAATATTTCTGAAAGAGAATGAAAAGAAACAAAATGTGAAAGAAAAAATAAAGACATAGTGGATCAATCCAGATGTTCCCTCATTTGGTTAAGAGGATCCTAGGAAGGAGAGAAAACAGAGGGAAGAAAATGTCCAAAACACTACCAAAGAATTTCTCAGACTTTAAAGGAATATTCAGATTGAATGGTTCTATGGAGGTTCAAGAAAATGAGTGAAAACTGAGGAAACTATGGCTGAAGAAAAATGGGGTGGTGGAAAGGATGATACAGATAAGAGGGGATGCGGACAGCTCATCTACAAAGAACTAACAAGACTAGTTTCATCTTTCTCATCTTTGACACTGGATATAAGGAAGAAGACATTGGAGAAAGCCTTCAAAGACCTGAAGGAGAATAATTTTCAACCCGGAAATTGAGAATCCTATACCTAATTGAGTACAACAGCAAAGCAAATATATTTTCAGGCACAGAGGACTCAGATCATTTATCTCTCCTGCACTCTTTCTTGGGAATTTACTCGAGGGTTTGCTCTTGGAAAACGAAATAAATCAAGAGAGGAAGATATGTGTTGAGGAAGACATTGAATTCAGCCCAAGAAGGGACAATTCCAGGAATGATCACAGTCCTGGTCATCCAAAGGGCAACAAGTCCCGACTAGAACAGGAGGACTGACGTTTCTGGGAAGATGTTTTCAGGAAAAACAAAGAGAGATTTATAAAATGCTTGATGTGATGAAACTTTGGAAAATAAAAAACATGAGGAATTCTACAAAGGCAAATAAAGCATGACAAAAAGAATTAGAAACTCTAGGGAAAATAAAAAGCTATACAAAAAACGTGCAACTAATTTGATGAGGCAGTAAACAAAATTTCCATAAGAAAACAATAAACATTATTTATTGACTTTTTCCCCCAAAATAGTAATAGTAGCAGAATGAAGGAAGGGAAAGTGGAGGTTGTATAATAAAAGAAACACCCAACCACCATCACAAGAAATCAATAGATAATGTGTAAAGTCACAAAACCAGATACATCAGTAAAAACATATTATTTAGAGATAGGAAAGTAATTATCAGAATAAATCAATCAAAAAGATTAAAATGGTAGGCCCTGAGTAATAGGACCGAAGTTGTTGAGAAGGGTAAAACCAGAGACTGCTGTATTTCTTTACGAACCTTTTGGTAGTTTTGGCTTTTAAATCATGTGTCTCATTTGGATTTTTAAGAAACAGCCTCCTTTTTCAGGACTTGGCAGGCTTTGAGTGCTTTCAGACGAAAGAGATTGCTTTCTGTTCCATATGCACAGGGAGCCAAGGGATGTTTTGGAAGACAGGAGGGACAAATGAGATCTAGACCCTGGTACAGCAAAGTCCCTCTTGAAATGAGACTCCCAGAGCTGACTGAGTGTGCCAGTGTATCGAACATACAAACCAACCAAATCCTTACGACAAAGCAAAGCAAAAAAGTTCCAGCTTTTTCTAATATGAACCTTTTTTCCCTGATATTTATTTATTGAGCTGTCCTGGGTCTTTGTCGTCGAATGGGGACTCTATTTCTCTGATCAGGGATCAAACCTGGGCCCTCTGCACTGGGAGCTTGGAGTCTTCCCCACTGGACCACCAGCAAAGTCCCCCTCATATGGTATTTTACATTTCAGATAGAATCAAAACAGTTTCTATGGGGGAAAGCAGATTTTTCTAAACTTTACCTACTCTTATTTTATGGTTTACTACTGATGTGGGTTACATAAGAAAGTTGTGCAGGTAGTGGGCACATCATTATATTTTTGGTGCTTCAGTTAGTCAGTTCAGTCACTCAGTCGTGTCTGACTCTTTGCTACCCCATAAACCATAGCACGCCAGGCCTCCCTGTCCATCACCAACTCCCCGAGTTTACCCAAACTCATGGCTGTTGAGTCAGTGATGCCATCCAACCATCTTATCCTCTGTTGTCCCCTTCTCCTCCCATCCTCAATCTTTCCAAGCATCAGGGTCTTTTCCAATGAGTCAGCTCTTCACATCAGGTGGCCAAAGTATTGGAATTTCAGCTTCAACATCAGTCCTTCCAATGAATACCCAAGACTGATCTCCTTTAGGATGGACTAGTTGGATCTCCTTGCAGTCCAAGGGACTCTCAAGAGTCTTCTCCAACACCACAGTTCAAAAGCATCAGTTCTTCGGTACTCAGCTTTCTTTATAGTCCAACTCTCACATCCATACATGACCACTGGAAAAACCATAGCTTTGACTAGATGGAACTTTGTTGGCAAAGTAATGTCTCTGCTTTTTAATAAGCTGTCTAGGTTGGTCATAACTTCTCTTTCAAAGAGTAAGCGTCTTTTAATCTCATGGCTGCAATCACCATCTGCAGTGATTCTGGAGCCCCGAAAAATAAAGTTAGCCACTGTTTCCACTGTTTTCCCATCTATTTGCCATGAAGTGATGGGACTGGTGCTTAGGATCTGTCAAGTTTCAGTTCCACTCTGGCTCTAGATGAATCTAGGTTCTCTTTACCTCTTGTATTCTAGGCCCTGTAGTTCCATTAACAAAGCCTATGATTATACTGATGATCAACAACCCAACTATCATTCTATGGCTCAGGCTGAGTTTATGGTCACTTAGCATCTCAGGTGTGTTCCCCTTCAAATTACTCCATTTCATGAACTGCTATCAAGTCATACCATCATATTCTGTTCTAGCATTTCACTTTTAAACTTTAAGTATAGGATTATATGTGCTCTTGTAAGATCACTCCTTGGGTTCTGTCCCATATTTTAATCTGGTTGGATAGTTTAAAATTTTCACTCTATCCCCTTTCCCTCCCAACTTTAAGTCTTTGTCAATTTATACACATGAGAAATTGAAAATTTCTAGATTTTCATTCTAAATCATTGATAAACATGCTGAATAAGACTGAGTAAAAAAATCATCCTGAAGCATGGACCTGAGACTTCCTTAAACGTCCAGGTAGACTAACAGATTTCCACTGGCATGTTTGCTCTGCCCTTGGCTAATGGCAGCTTGAGAAGGATTCTGAAGCCCCATCTGGATTCGGAGAAAAAGAGGGATGCGGTTAATTGTCAATGCTAGCCTGGAGGTAGAGGGTGGCGACAGTGGTTGTAGAGGTGTCACAAATTGTCATGCCTGTTCTAGAATAGCCTCGAATCCATTAAACTGCAATGTCTGCATCTGTTGCTCAATCTCCTTTAAGTCCACCTTGCAGTTCTGTCTTCTAGCCCACATTTCTCCACCTTGTTCATAAGGACAGGGGAGGCTTTGTCAAATATACTGTAGAATCGATACACATTACGTCGGCAACAATCTCCTGATCTACCAGTCTAGTAACCCCATCCAAGGGGAAAATGAAGTGAATTTGGGATGCTTCCTTCTTGGTGAACCTGAGGCAAAGCTCCTAATGACCACAATTTTTGCCCCTAAAATTGGGTGCAACACATAGATTGCCTATCACCTGGAAGTTTTCCCAGCCTCCTGGAGTTCTCCAGATTTTTAGACAATGGCTCTTTCATCCTATTAGAAAATGTTCAGCACGAGAGAAGTAAGTCACTTGAACCTGGAGCTGTGAACTGTGAAAGCAATTAAGAATTCCCTTAATAGCTCCACAGCTATTGATTACCATTTTTGTTGCTGCTGTACTCATTATAAAATAATGCATGTCTATTACAGGAAGCCTGGAGATTATAGAAAGGTGGAAGGAAGAGAAATACCCACTGCTTCGACTTCCTTTTCCTTGCGTGATTTTTAAGAGTTTGCTTTTTGTATCCTTCTCCGTAGCTATGACCATAATGTATGTTCAATGTTGTATTTGGGGTTTTCACATAACATTATTTTCAAGTCAATACTAATTTTTTATCAGTGTAATTTTTAATAGCTGTATAATATTTCATCTAGAAGATGAATCACGGTTTTATTTAACTATTTCTCTATTTCTGTGGGCTACTTGGGCTGTTTCCATCCTTTCCCTACTTAAATGCCTGTTCTTTTAGGTATTCATTATTTAAAGATGTGGATTATGTGTCAGGCTCTATGCTAGATGCTGAAGGTGCAAAGATGAGCAGAGTCCTCAGGGAATAAAGGGATAATAGCAATCAAAGGAGAGCATGCAAGGAGGGCTTAGGGAAGCCTTCAAAGTAGACAGAGATGAGTGTGGATCATTATGAGCTTTGTAAGCCCTGGGAAGGAGTGGAGGTGCTGAGGACCCCAGCAGTAGTCAGAACTGCCCATGTGGGTTCTAGCCTTGCTTTTATAAGCTGAGTGCCTTTCAGATGATCACTTAACACCTGCTCCTCATTTTCTTTTTCTGGAAAATTAAGGATACTAATTTATATGGAAGAAAGCAAAGAAGAATTAAAGAGTCTCTTGATGAAAGTGAATAAGGAAAGTTTAAAAGTTGGCTTAAAATTCAACATTCAGAAAACTAAGATCATGGCATCTGGTCCCATCACTTCATGGCAAATAGATGGGGAAACAGTGGAAACAGTGACAGACTTTATATTTTTGGTCTCCAAAATCACTGCAGATGGTGACTGCAGCCATGAAATTAAAAGACGCTTACTCCTTGAAAGAGAAGTTATGACCAACCTAGACAGCATTATTAAAAAGCAGGGACATTATTTTGCCAACAAAGTCCATCTAGTCAAAGCTATGGTTTTTCCAGTGGTCATGTATGGATGTGAGAGTTGGACTATAAGGAAAGCTGAGTACCGAAGAACCGATACTTTTGAACTGTAGTGTTGGAGAAGACCCTTGAGAGTCCCTTGGACAACAAGGAGATCCAACCAGTCCATCCTAAAAGAAATCAATACTGAGTGTTCACTGGAAGGACTGATGTTGAAGCTGAAACTCCAATACTTTGGCCCCCTGATGCAAAGAACTGACTCCTTGAGCAAAACCCTGATGCTGGGAAAGATTGAAGGCAGGAGGAGAAGGGGACGACAGAGGATGAGATGGTTGCTTGGCATCACCGACTCAATGGACATGAGTTTGAGTAAACTCGGGGAGTTGGTGATGGACAGAGAGGCCTGGTGTGCTGTGGTCCATGGGGTCACAAAGAGTCAGACATGACTAAGCAGATGAACTGAACTAAACTGAATTTTTCTGCTCCTCGACTTTCAGTGTTATAGTGAGAGTCAAAAGGAGGTAGTTGATGTGAAAGAGTTTTGTCAACTGGAGAACATCATAAAAATGGGAAGCACTTGTAGAGAGGCTGGGGAAATAAATCCTGGTGGAATTGGATTCAATTTTCTCCTTATCAGAAACCTAGCTGAGAGTGGTGGGGGGGGGAAGGATGAGAAGACGGCGGGAACAGAGGGTACTGTCTGCTCTTCTTGGGCACCTTGGAATAGGGATGAGAGTTTACAGGATGTTCGGCCAAGGCAAGGCAGTGAGTTGGAAGAGCTCCTTTCCAGGTGCACCTTCTAGATACAGGCCCTGCCCTCGAGCTCCCTCGCCAGGTGTCAAAGCTGAGTGATAACTCTGGTCTCTCACTTTCCTTTCTGATGGCAGGGTAGGTAGAACATAGTTACTTCAAAGGTTGCCTTTCCTCCTGATCCTCTTCTTACCCTGATTAGTCTCCACCAGAAGGTATTTGAGCTCCTCTGATGTCTCCAGTCCCCAGGGATATCAATTTATATAGGAATCGTGGAGTGACACCCTTGAGGGGGAGCACTTCCCTCTTCCTCAATGGATCACATGTGATACACAGATGTACACACACAGAGACACAGACACACACACACACACACACACACCTTGGAAACCTTTTTGAAAAACAGGTTAGCATCTCACGGGGCTTTTAATGGGCATTATCTCATTGAATCCTCACCACTACCATGGGAAGAGATTAAACAAGGTATTATTATCCCCATTTCACAGAGAAGAAAGCAAGGGCTCAGAGAATGGAAACACCCTACCCAAGAGTGGACCATAAATCAGCAGTCTTCTGACAGGATACCGTGAGTTTTCTTTGCTTCCCTCTGAGCCCCATCAGAGCAGGCAGGGCTTAAGATCAAAGGCCTTAGGTGAAGATAAAAAGATGCTGGGATGAAGGGAGATAAACTCCAGCCCCAAGTCAGCAGCCTCCCCCAGCATCCTCCTTTTCCTGTTTCCTGGCCTCCTTCCCTTTGGAATGAGAACTCTCAGGACAATTTCCTGGTATGAGAATCTTCTCGTGGCAGCCTGGGAAGACCTACACTGACCCTAGAAACCCAGAAAGGGCCAGTTCTCCTCCTGTGTTGGACTTTGCATGGCCCTAGAAGCCAGCAGATGAAAGGGAAACTTTAGGATATTTGATGTGTTTCAACAGCGGAACCGACTCCAAATTGTCTTGGCAAGATCAAACCCCAAGGCTACATAGGTAATTCCGTCCTGAGGAATGTCTCCTGTTTCTTTGTTCTGGTTTTCACTTCTAATTTGAGGCAAAAGGATAAATAAGCAAACAAAAGTGTTCATGCAAATCTCAGAGTCTTAGGGAACGGGACGCCTTGGGCTCTGACATTCTCTGCATTTTTTGTCCCTTAGCTTTTGGAAGCTGTAATTGCCCATTGAGGGCCAGATTGCCTGTGTCCAAAACAAAGCCATCTCTGTGGGGTCTGAAGTCTGGACAGAAGTATAGGGGATGTTGGTGGGGTGCTCAAGCCCACCCTTGTCTGATTCCCTGCTCTGATTGTCTCCAGGGTTAGGTGAAGGCTCTGGGCCCCATCTGTTCTCTCTCCCTTCCTCACAGGTGCATTGGGAAAGATATCTGTATAGACCAAAGGCCCTGATGTCCTGTCCAGTGTCCCATATTTGAATCCTCTCTATGCTTCAGTTAAGCTGTTGAGTATTTTAAAAATTGCATACCCCTCTGTAAGCAATTCTTTGCCAATGACTGGATTCATCTTTTGTTGGGACTATTTGTGCTGTCGTCGGAGCCTGGTGGGCTGCCGTCTGTTGGGTTGCACAGAGTTGGACACGACTGAAGTGGCTTAGCAGCAGCAGCAGCAGCAGCATAGAGTTAAACTATTTGGAGAGGCTGCTGTAAGAAAGTGGAATTTTACCAGGAGATGGTGGGTAGTGCTGCTATCAAAGAAAAAGAGGGTCTTTCTACAAGAAACCTGCAACTATGAGGGAAACTTAGGAGCACAAGACAGGTCTGGATATTGAGGATCATAAGTGTCTTACCTGGGCTCTACTGGGTGATGGTCATTAAAATGATATTTGCCCCTTGGAGGCAAATTCAGAGAGTTGGAACTCTTGGGACCAGTGAGATGGGGTACAGCCTCCAAGGCCACTAACAGCTGGTAAACCAGATGGCCCAGCTGCATCACAGTCTCTCCATTTTCCCCTTTTGCTATTCTTTAGTTTCTTGTAAAGTATTATTTGAACCAAGTTCCAACTTTGTCATCCTTCTGCCATGGGGGAGAAAGAGGAGAATTCCATTCCTCCCCTGAGGCTAAGTGTTAAGAGAAAGCAGACTAGTGTTAGCAGCAGTCTTAGAGAAAGATCCCCAAAGGAAGATGACTTGTAGACAGAGAGACGAGACACATGGGCCATCCTCTCATCGTACCAAGAAAATGCCTTCTCTTAGTGACTTTGGAGGTTCTTTGTCATAATTTCATTAAATAAAGATGACATTTCTTTACTGTAATAAAAATATTAAAAGTCCATTCAGAATGATTCCCTTCTTGAACCAAGGGCCAACTGGACATGGAGGGGCTAAGGGTGAGACCTCTGACAGATATGCTGGTTTTCAAATTTTTATGTCAGCGGCAGAAACCTCTCTTTTTACAAAAATCTTCTACGGGATATCAAGACATAAAACTGATAAAAGTAGAGATGTTCTGGTTAAAGAGAGAAATGAGAAAAGCCTTTGTCATGTGGACTCTTTCTACGCCTACTCCACCCCAGAGTGTCCTTTGAGGCATTTCTCCAGAATCCAAGGGATTCTTGACAAGCATTGTGCGTGTGTGCTAAGTTGCTCGGTCATGTCTGACTTTTTGCAACCCCAATGGAGAAGGGGGTTGACTGTGGCCCATCAGACTCCTCTGTCCATAGGGTTCTTCAGGCAAGAATACTGGACTGGGCTGCTAAGCTCTCCTCCAGGGGATCTTTCCAACCCAGAGATAGAATCCATGTCTCTTATGTCTCCTGCATTGGCAAGCAGATTCTTTATCGTTAGTGCCATCTGGGAGGTTTATTCAAACCTTCCATTTATAGATAAGGAAAACTAAGTCCAGAGAGGTGAGGTAACCTGCCCAAGGACACACAGCAGGTTAGTATACGAGTGGAATCTGGCCCAAGTGTTTCAAAGTAGAGTTTCCCAAACGGTGGATCATGGCACATTGATGTGTTGCTCAAAGTTCTGCAGACTCATAAGCGGGGGGTTGGAGGCTGTTGGAGTGCCCTAGCAAGGTTCCTCGGAGAATAGCAGGAATGGAGCAGAGAAGGATGGTGTATCCTATGATTTCACTTGGCAGCAACCCTGAGCAACTCCATCACATGCTGTTGCATAGTGAGGTACCAAACATGGCACCAGAGATGCTCCACACATAGATGTCTACTTACTTTGCCAGGTCAGAATAGGCCACTGCCCTTTAGCTTGGAGGACTTTTGGCTCCAAGAGCATGGCTGGAGGTAGAGGGGAGTGGGGCAGGGAGGCTGGGGTTGGGGGTGGTTGCTGGTAGATGTAGCTCTAGCCAGGGGCCCAGCTCTTTATCTTCATGAGTATCAAATACTTCTAAACATTTACAGCTCCTGTGCCCTTTTAGCAGCATCTGAGCTAGCTTCAGGGTGACGGTGCCAACAATGCACACACCTGCTACAAAATTAGAGCCTCAGCATTATTTTAAAATATGTGATATAAAAAAGCTGATAGCATTCACATCCATGAGCATTATCACAGATATTTTAACATTACGTTTGTCAGTGAAAGAAAAGGAAGAGCTCCGAGATTCTTTAAATATAATTTCAACTGCTGTACAGTTTTGAATGTGACTTTGGCACATAAAGTTTCTTGTCAATGGGGATTATCAAGAATTTGAAGAGATCATTATTGAAAGCCTGGAACAAGCATTACACAGAGCCATTTCAAACATAAAACCATATATTAAAAGTTATGTTCATGGAAATAATATTCAGTTATCATTTAAAAATTAGAAATGTTTTCCAATCTCCAGAATCTAAGTTCTATGCAAATTTAAATGTTTAATATTATCTCTAATATTTTGTATTTTTATTCACTCCTCCAGCAATAATTTGAGAGCCAGATAATATTCTAGCTCTGTGGAATATACCCCTGAACAGACAAACACCTCTGTCATCATGGAGCTGACAGTCTAATGGAGAGAGATGAAGAAGAAATAATATTAGAACATATGAGGTAAGGAGTACTATGGGAAAAATTGAGGAGGATAAAATAGGTTGGGAAAATAAGATGGTAAGGACAGGTCTTATTGAGAAGGTGACATTTGTGCAAAGATTTGGAGGAGGTAAGGAACTAAGTGATAAAGACATCTGGGGAAAAGTATTCAGACAGAAGAAAGAGTAAGTGCAAAGACCCCAGGACAGAACAAGCTTGACACATTCAAAGATTAGCACAGAGGCCATTTTTGCTGGAGAGGAGTAAGTGGGGAAGAGAGTAGGGGAGGTCAGGGGACGTTGGAGACCAGGCTATGTGGGGGCTTGCAGGACATTTTAAAAACACTGCTATTGACTCTGAGAGAACGGTGGATATCATACAGGATTTCCAGCAAAAGGATGATGCTATGTGACATGCTTTTTAAGGATTAACCCAGCCCAGCCCTTGATCTGAGAAAACTAGTGGGGGGACTGGTTAGGACACCACTGTGTGAATCCAAAGGAGAGGTGACTTACGGAGTACATTCTCAAGTTAGAGGTCAGGGACTTCCCTGGTGGTCCAGTGTTTAGACTTTGCCTTTCAGTGCAGAGGCTGCGGGTTTGACCCCTGGTCTGGGAACTAAGATTCCATGTGTCTTGTGCCAAAAGGCCAAAAGATAAAACAGAAGCAGTACTGTGACATACTCAATGACAACTTTAAAATATTAGAAAGTAAAGTTAGAGGTCAGAGAGCTTTCTGATGTAAAATATATACTTACATACACATCCCAAAACACATATGTAGAATATGTGGAAGATGCACCTATAAAAGAGTTAAAGATGACTCCAAAGATTCTGACCTGAGGAATCAGAAGGCTAAACAGGACACTGAGTTGGGAGATCCAGGAGCTGCTAGTGGTAAAGAATCTGCCTGACAATGTAGGAGACATAAGAGATCCCAGTTTAATCCCTGTGTCAGGAAGATCCCCTGGAGGATGGCATAGCAACCCACTCCAGTACTCTTGCCTAGAGAATCTCATGGACAGAAGAGGCTGATGGGCTACAGTCCATAGGGTCACAAAGAGTTGGACGTGACTGAAGCCACTCAGCACATACACATGTAGGTAGAAGAAGTTGCTGGTAATGGTAGAGAGACCTGGTGCTCAGATATAGATATGCTGTTTCTGATGTATCTATTATGCATCTAAGTGGAAATGTCAAGGAGGCAGTTGGATACAAAAGCCTGGAGTATAGGGGCATTTATTTTATTTTTATCATAATGATAATATGTAAACAAAGTATAATGAGCTTTTCTCCTCCAAACTCTATACTTTTTTATATTTCTATATCAATCTCTCTCCCTCTCTCACATTTACCCCAGTTTATCCCAGTGAGCCATTAAGTATTATCATTTTCTTTGGAAAGTTTGGGAAGCCTGGTCCTAAGAGTAAGGATCTCTGGCCTGAGAAGCTAAGAACCCTGAGTTCTAATTTTGCTTTCTGGGTATATAGAGGCATCTCTTCTGACTGGCCAGATGCCAGTCCTTCATGGCAAATAGATGGGGAAGCAACGGAAACAGTGACAGACCTTCTTTTCTTGGGCTCCAAAGTCACTGCAGATGGTGACTGCAGCCATGAAATTAAAAGACACTTGCTCCTTGGAAGGAACAACTATGACTAACGTGGACAGCATATTACAAAGCAGAGACATTACTGACAAAGGTCTGTCTAGTCAAAGCTATGGTTTTTCCAGTAGTCATGTATGAATGTGACAGCTGGACTATAAAGAAAGCTGAGCACTGAAAAATTGATGCTTTTGAACTGTAAAGTTGGAAAGATTCTTGAGAACCCTTTGTACTACAAGGAAATCAAACCAGTCAGTCCTAAAGGAAGTCAGTCCTGAATATTCATTGGGAGAACTGATGTTGAAGTTGACTTTGGATCTGGGGAAAAGTATTCAGACAGAAGAAAGAGTAAGTGCAAAGACCCCAGGACAGAACAAGCTTGACACATTCAAAGATTAGCACAGAGGCCATTTTTGCTGGAGAGGAGTAAGTGGGGAAGAGAGTAGGGGAGGTCAGGGGACGTTGGAGACCAGGCTATGTGGGGGCTTGCAGGACATTTTAAAAACACTGCTATTGACTCTGAGAGAACGGTGGATATCATACAGGATTTCCAGCAAAAGGATGATGCTATGTGACATGCTTTTTAAGGATTAACCCAGCCCAGCCCTTGATCTGAGAAAACTAGTGGGGGGACTGGTTAGGACACCACTGTGTGAATCCAAAGGAGAGGTGACTTACGGAGTACATTCTCAAGTTAGAGGTCAGGGACTTCCCTGGTGGTCCAGTGGTTTAGACTTTGCCTTTCAGTGCAGAGGCTGCGGGTTTGACCCCTGGTCTGGGAACTAAGATTCCATGTGTCTTGTGCCAAAAGGCCAAAAGATAAAACAGAAGCAGTACTGTGACATACTCAATGACAACTTTAAAATATTAGAAAGTAAAGTTAGAGGTCAGAGAGCTTTCTGATGTAAAATATATACTTACATACACATCCCAAAACACATATGTAGAATATGTGGAAGATGCACCTATAAAAGAGTTAAAGATGACTCCAAAGATTCTGACCTGAGGAATCAGAAGGCTAAACAGGACACTGAGTTGGGAGATCCAGGAGCTGCTAGTGGTAAAGAATCTGCCTGACAATGTAGGAGACATAAGAGATCCCAGTTTAATCCCTGTGTCAGGAAGATCCCCTGGAGGATGGCATAGCAACCCACTCCAGTACTCTTGCCTAGAGAATCTCATGGACAGAAGAGGCTGATGGGCTACAGTCCATAGGGTCACAAAGAGTTGGACGTGACTGAAGCCACTCAGCACATACACATGTAGGTAGAAGAAGTTGCTGGTAATGGTAGAGAGACCTGGTGCTCAGATATAGATATGCTGTTTCTGATGTATCTATTATGCATCTAAGTGGAAATGTCAAGGAGGCAGTTGGATACAAAAGCCTGGAGTATAGGGGCATTTATTTTATTTTTATCATAATGATAATATGTAAACAAAGTATAATGAGCTTTTCTCCTCCAAACTCTATACTTTTTTATATTTCTATATCAATCTCTCTCCCTCTCTCACATTTACCCCAGTTTATCCCAGTGAGCCATTAAGTATTATCATTTTCTTTGGAAAGTTTGGGAAGCCTGGTCCTAAGAGTAAGGATCTCTGGCCTGAGAAGCTAAGAACCCTGAGTTCTAATTTTGCTTTCTGGGTATATAGAGGCATCTCTTCTGACTGGCCAGATGCCAGTCCTTCATGGCAAATAGATGGGGAAGCAACGGAAACAGTGACAGACCTTCTTTTCTTGGGCTCCAAAATCACTGCAGATGGTGACTGCAGCCATGAAATTAAAAGACACTTGCTCCTTGGAAGGAACAACTATGACTAACGTGGACAGCATATTACAAAGCAGAGACATTACTGACAAAGGTCTGTCTAGTCAAAGCTATGGTTTTTCCAGTAGTCATGTATGAATGTGACAGCTGGACTATAAAGAAAGCTGAGCACTGAAAAATTGATGCTTTTGAACTGTAAAGTTGGAAAGATTCTTGAGAACCCTTTGTACTACAAGGAAATCAAACCAGTCAGTCCTAAAGGAAGTCAGTCCTGAATATTCATTGGGAGAACTGATGTTGAAGTTGACTTTGGCCACCTGATGCGAAGAACTGACTCATTATAAAAGACCCTGATGCTGGAAAAGATTGAAGGCAGGAGGAGAAGGGGACGATAAAGAATGAGATGGTTGGATGGCATCACTGACTTGATTGACATGAGTTTGAGCAAGCTCTGGGAGTTGGTGATGGACAGGGAGGCCTGGCATTCCACAGTCCATGGGGTCACAAAGAGTCGGACATGACTGAGCAACTGAACTGAGCTGTATTCTGATTGGCCAGAGTGAGTAGCCCGCCAGTTGTTAGTATTTCAGACTGCACCCCAGGTGGTGGCAGAAAAAGCACGTGATTTAGAGCTGGCAACACCTGCCTTTGGACTTGCTCACACTCTTACCAGCTGTGTGATGATTGGGAACATTGGCTTGATTTGCCAGTTCACTGATTGTTGGTCCCCAATGTTGGAACCTCCTTTTTGCATTGGGGAACCCATTAAGTAATTCTTGGTACGAGTCAGGAGCAAGGGTGTAGATACACCACCTCCAACCCTCAGATGATACCACTTTGGAATTCAGGTTTTACGATAGGGATATGAAAGCACAGGAAGAGTTTGAAATGCATTTTGGTGGTAGTGGCCAAGCTGGCATCAGCCAGTGTAAAGTGTGGTCTCCTAACTCCAGACTCCTCCTGGTGTGTTCCTGATCCACACTCTGCCATCTTGATTCATATATGTGTTCTAAGCTTCACATACATTCTGTGAGCTGTTGAACTGCTGTTTAGTCACTGAGTCATGTCTCACTGTTTCGCGACCCCATGGACTGTAGCCTGCCAGGCTCCTCTGTCCAGGGATTTTCCAGGAAAATATACTGGAGTGGGTTTCCTTTTCCTTCTCCAGGGGATCGTTCCAACCTAGGGATTGAATTTGTGTCTCCTGCATTGGCAGGTGGATTCTTTACCACTGAATCACCAGGGAAGCCCAAGATATCAATAGCTCATCCAAAATTTCCTCTTCTGTTTGAGATGGCTAGAGTCAGGTTTTGTTGTTTACAGTCATGAACTCTGACTGAAAAGCTGACCTAGGGCAGGCTACTTACCGTCTCTGAGTCTGTTTTCTCTTGTTCTCAGTTATCTTTAAAGAGAGATAGTATCTGTTACACGGCATTCAATGAGACAACAAAATTTCAAACACCTAGCATAGTACTTGGCAAACAGCAGATACTTACACAATGTTAGTTCCCAAGCTCTTTCCCTTGGCTGGCCTTCATCTTGAAAGTGGAGATGACAGAGAATGCTAATTCATCTCATTCTGCTGAAACCTCTTAAGGGGACAGCGGACTAGTACATAAGGTCACAAGACACGGGCTGCTTAAAAGGCTAGAGAATTGGAAACAGGGCAAAATTAGGGCAGTTGTGGGCTGGCTGGTGTCAGAAGGAGTCTCATTAGCTGGTCCATAACTCAGCAGATCACAGGGTAAGTGCCCTTGGTTCCTGAACATTCTGCAGTGCGGGGGATGCGGGTTCATCCATCAGCCCGCCTTACTGGCGCACAGACAGGACCCGCTGCGGTGCCGCCTGAGTCAGCCGCGGAGCAGTTAGTTCTGGGCTGGAGGCTGAGGCAGAGTGAGGTGTAGGTTCCACCAGCACCTGGCATCTTCAAGGCTGTGTTAGCAGGGAGCTGTCAATCTCCAGGCAGAAAAACAAGAGACAGAAAGGAGAAGAAACAATCAAGAATCAGACAGCAATGAGAGAGCGGGAGCAAGAGGCTGGAGGACTATTTTAAGGAATGTTTGATAAATTACCTGCCTGTCCTGGCCTTCCTATAAAGGAGATGCTGTGGAGCCTGTGTTTGCATTTGACAACTCACCAAAACAGTGGGTTGCGAGGATAAGACAGATCGAGGCTGAAGGAGACGGCTGTGTGCTCTCTGAGCAGGAGCCCAGGTAGGGGGCCAGGTCCACTGGTCACAGGTCACACGTGACCACCCACACAGCATTGGGCACACACACGGAAACGTCTGTACATGTAGGAAATGTGGTAGCCACAGTCTTTCTTATGCACAGGGGCACATAAAGCCCATAGGCTGCCTAATCCACGCTACACGTGAGACCCTCTCCCTTCAGGTCAAAAACAAGGGCCAAATGCATTCATTGGCTCCGGTGCTGTTTCCAGGGAGGCAGGAGAAGATGCCCAAGCTGTGAGTAGGCACCTTAATTGTTGGAGAGGAGAGATGGGGGCATGGCAATTTTCCAGACGTTAACTGTTCCCTCCCTCATCTTGTCTAGATCTTTGTGGTGCTCCAGGAAGCCCTCCAAAGACTATTAATAAGGATAATTAATTAAATTAATAACATTCTGTGAAAGTGGTAAGATTGTTATAAGAAGAATGTTTCTAAATAAGGTACTTAAGTCTGATTGGACTTCACAGCTTCTGAAGTCTCAACTGCATTTGCTGACCTCAAACCTGCCCTCGCCCAAGAGACCCATCTGGGTACAGATTAAGCATGTCAGATTCTCCAGCTGTAAAAATGGGGACAATATTACCTATTTTAGTTTGCTTCAAAGTGTTGGTCCAAAATTAAAATGAGATCATGTCCATGAGCATAGAATATACAGGTTGACTGTTAAGAGAAGCTGCAGGCTGTCATGCAAAATCGGAAAACTTTGGCTGGTGTCCCCCCTTTCTTGTGACTCAGGCAGAATGCCTAGCCTCTGCCCTTCGGTTTTCTTGACTCCTATCCTACTCTGCCATGGTATCACGAGGATCCGGTGAGACTATGCTTTATAACTGTAAAGCGCATGCCTGGTGATTGCTCTGTTGATGACAGGACCTGGAGAACCGTTCTCCAGGTGGTGCTGGA
This sequence comes from Madoqua kirkii, assembly GCA_006408675.1. Taxonomy (NCBI): domain Eukaryota; kingdom Metazoa; phylum Chordata; class Mammalia; order Artiodactyla; family Bovidae; genus Madoqua; species Madoqua kirkii. Next base: position 54,578 of record SJYC01048170.1, on the reverse strand, counting down.
ACAAACCAGGGAGGGGCTAACAAGTGGGATGTTGCTGATCTACGGTGGCAGGGGTACCTGCCACCCAGCGGGAGCAATGCCCTTCTAGTGGAAAATTCAAGAAGTCCAATGGAATATTGAAGAAGTCCGATGGAATATTCAAGATGTCTAATGGAATATTTAAGAAGTCCGATGATAACTAGCCCTTGGCTTGCTGGAAGGGGTTTAGTGATGGTGATATTGCTTCTCTGGACTTCATGACCAGAAAGAGCAAGGCTAGATATTTCTTTTAGAAGTCCCACCAATCCCACTGACTTGACAACAGATCCAGTCTTCCTTGTTCCTTTCACACAATTCTCGGAATTCCCTATCAATAAGGTCCAGAGAGTTGGATGTTTTCGAGGAGTACGAGCCCTGGAGCTTCTTGCATCTCCATACTTTCAGTCACACAGTGCCATGAGGTGCTTCTATGTCCTCATCTGAAGAGCAAGGACAGCATCAACCTCTTAGGGAAGCTGTGAAAATTCACCCAGAAAGCCACCCCAGGCGGCGAGGCAAAGCAGGGCCCAAGCCTGGCTCCCTGCTGACCCGGGAGCTAGCCGCCACTCAGCATCCTCATTGCACATGGGATGTCCTCCTGCCTCAGCAAGATGACAAAGGGCTACATGTGGAGGGCCTCTGGGGACACTCAGAAGTGGCTGGAATGGAAATGCTAAGTCCAAGAATGCCATCTGCATTCCCTCATGACAAGTAACTCAATGGGGATCAGAGGCCTTGACTTAAACAGGGCTCAACCCCCAAGCAATTCCCAGACCACAGCCATGGACTAGGAACCATGGGCCTTTGCTGGCTTCCTGGGCCTCTGTTGGCTTTTCTGACTCAGGAAACTAACAACCATGCAATGGGGCTGCCCTGGGAAGGTGAATGAAATGGTGTAAAGGAGGCTCCAGGAGTCCCGGCCAGTTTTTCCTGGGTCACATCCAGCGTAAAGAGCTGGGCAATAAGAGGCAGAGCTGATACAGGAAGGGGGGCGGGCCGGGAAGGAAGGGAAGAATGCATTGAACTGTTCCCCCTCCACAGAGATGTGGCATCCAGATGTGGGGCTTGGCCACATCTGCTCTCTGCTCTAAGTCCTGACTACATAGACGCCTCTGCTAGCCAGGGTTACTGAGAGATGACCCATGCATCTCCAAGGAGACGGCAGGACAGCTACTTTTCATCTCTGATCCACTCGCTGCTGTCTTGCCCATGGAGGAAGGCTATCCAAACATTTGTTCTTTCCTGAAATGCTTGTTGAGATCAACGCGCAGGCAGACCCAGAGGGGAGCCATGTAATGGGAACATTGTCTTCCAAGTTCTGAGCTCTCTCCCAGGACTCCAGAAGGCCAGTCATGGCCGCCTGCCCAGCAAGAGCCCCACACAGATTTCTGCCGTATTGTTAGGGTTTTCACCATACGTATCAACATGCTTCTCATCTGGTGGACACATACGTCTCTGATCTGACTGCAAAGGAATGTGTGATGGTGGGAAGAACACTGAACTTGGGGCAGGAATCTCAGGTTATAGTCCACCTCAGCCACTAACTTGCTGCTTTAGTGAGTCTTCGTCTATGAAATAGGATAAACGGTTTCTGCTGCTCATGTTTTGTGGGCTCAGATGAAAAAGTGTAATGGTAGTCATGCATGGATGTGAGAGTTGAACCATAAAGAAGGCTGAACCTCGAAGAATTGATGTTTTTGAACTGTGGTGTTGGAGAAGACTCTTAAGAGTCCCTTGGACTGCAAGGAGATCCAATCAGTCCTGAGCATTCATTGGAAGGACTGATGCTGAAGCTGAAACTCCAATACTTTGGCCACCTAATGCGAAGAGCCAACTCATTAGAAAAGACCTCGATGCTGGGAAAGATTAAAGGCAGGAGAAGGGGATGAAAGAAGATGAGATGGTTGGATGGCATCACCAACTCCATGAACATGAGTTTGAGCAAGCTCAGGAACTGGTGATGGACAGGGAAGCCTGGTGTGCTGCAGTCCATGGAGTCACAAAGAGATATGACTGAGCGACTGAACACTGACTTTGAACTAAGGAAAAGCAGATGTATGTGTTGATCACCTGCCAGGTGCCAGGTGTTTTCCTGTGCATCTTCTCCTACTTACTGGGGACTTGACAGCCCAGGTCTCATTAATCCCCTCTGTGGCCCTGTAGATAGCTGTTCTCTTTCCCATTTTGTAGAAGAGGGAAAGAACCTTGGAGAGTTAAATAAGGAGTTCCAGCCAGTAAATCATGGAGCTGCACTGTCCTGGACCTGCAACATCACCTGGGAGCTTGTAAGAAATGCAGAATCTTGAATACCACACAGACCTGTGCGTGAGAGTCTGTATTTTATCAAGATCCCCAGCTACCTATTCTAGACCATTTTCAAGTATTCTAATGAAGTGGGAGGAGAAGGGGGCAATAGAGGATGAAATGGTTAGATGGCATCACCAGCTCAATGAACATGAGTTTGAGCAAACTCCGGGAGACAATGAGGGACAAGGAAGCCTGGTGTGCTGCAGTCCATGGGGTCACAAAGAGTCAGATATGACTGAGCAACTGAAAAACAACTACAACAACAAATGGAGCCCCGGTACACTATGTTGTGAATATTATAACAACCTCTGGGGCAAAGTCTCCCTCCAGGAGAGGTTTCTGAGAAACTCTGGTTCCTGTCCCCTTGGGATCAAACCCTACCCTCCATGGCAATTTCTCAGGCTTTCAGAAGCCACAGGCGCCACTGGGCAGCCTTGAAGGCCATGCCTGAGCAGGCTGGACAGCTCTCTACTGCCCATCCTGTGCCTGGGCCATACTCCTTCCCAGAAGTGAGGCAGAAGAAAGCCTGCCTCGGTTCTGGAACGTGCTTCCCCAGATGAACTTCTAGCTGGGAATGATGTGTGAGTTCCAGGGCCTAGGAAGACTCTGAAGTGTTTTTTCCTCCCCATTTATCCCTGCTGGCCCCCTGTGGTGTGGTGATTAGCTGCGTGGCCAGCTTGTGCAGGTTTTGAAGTCACTCCCGCCAGGATGTCCCAGTAAGTGACTTGATCTTGCTGCTGGCACGCGGCTGGGCTGTCGGAGCTGCAGCTGCCTTGGTCTCATGTGCCCTCTTCATGGGAGCTTTCCTGTTATTTAGCTCCACCTGGGACTCGGAGCTAAAATGAACGGAGTCTCCTACAGGTTCTCAAAGCTCCCCATCCACCCAAGCACTCAGATACGCAGTGGGAAGGGGCTTGGACCACCCTCTCTTCCCTGCTCCCCACAACTCCCCCCAGGGCTGTAAATAGGCTGCTTCCAGCCTTGGACTGAGGTGACAAGCTTTCCCTCTACTGTTCAGTGGAGGAGGTATATTGTACAGAAGGGCAGCAAGCACAGAACTCCACAAAGGCCAAGCCTCAACTAAGGGGCCAGGGCACCTGAGCCTCCTCCCCAGGGATTAGGTTGGGTAGGCTAATCCTGGAGTGGGTGTTGGCCAGGTATCCCAGGGGTCAGTGTCCAAGCATTGAAATTAGACACAAGTGCAGGCATCAGCAGTTAACTTCTCTGAGCCTCAGTTTCACTATCTGTTAAATGGAAATAATAATGTGTCATAGTACCTACCTCTAGTAATAAGGATTTAATGAGATATGGATGCTAAGAATTCAGCAGATGATTGACAAATCAGTTCAGTTCAGTTCAGTCAATTAGTCATGTTCGACTTTTTGCAACCCCATTAATCACAGCATGTCAGGCCTCCCCGTCCATCACCAACTCTCAGAGTTTACCCAAACTCATGTCCATGGAGTCAGTGATGCCATCCAACCATCTCATCCTCTGTTGTCCCCTTCTCCTCCTGCCTTTAGTCCCTCCCAGAATCAGGATGTTTTCCAGTGAGTCAGCTCTTCGCATGAGGTGACCAAAGTATGGGAGTTTCAGCTTTAGCATCAGTCCTTCCGATGAACACCCAGGACTGATCTATAGTAAGCAGTTAACAAACTGTCTGGGGTTTCCCTGGTGATCCAGTGGTTAAGAATACACCTTCCTGATTCTTGTTGATGTTTGACAGAAAACCACAAAATTCTGTAAAACAATTATATCTTTCAATTTGAAAAATAAATAAAGTGGCAAAAAATAAAAATAAAAAAGAACCTTCCAGCGCATGGGGCACGGGTTCAGTCCCTGGTCCGGGAAGATTCCAAATGCCACAGAACAACTAAGCCCGTGCACCACAATTACTGAAGCCTGTGTGCCCTAGAGCCCATGACCCACAACGAAAGAAGCCCCTGCAGTAAGAAGCCCGTGCCTCGCAACTAGAGAGCAGCCCCCACTCCCAGCAACTAGAGAAAGTCCACGTGCAGCAACAAAGACCCAGCGCAGCCAAAAATAAAGGAAAACAAATAAGCATACAATTCCGTGCCTTAAATAAATAAATAACCTATGGCTGTTATTATTCTTCATTAGGCCTATCCCTGCTGCAGAATGTACAAGTCAAAACAGAAGAGAAAGCTTATAAACGGGAGCCAAGGAAAACGGTTGTGTATTCAAAACGCCTGTTCTGAGACTCCCCTGTGTGCAGGGCATTAGAAAAAACGATGAGACAAGAGACGTGGCCTTGCCTCGCGTGCTCACAGAGGGGTGGAGGAACTGCCAGGGCATATGCTAAGAGGTGCCACCAGGTGACACAGAGCCTGGGCCGGGAGAGGTGGCAGCAGAACTGATCTTAGAAGACGAGTTAATGAAGCCAAGAGGGCCAGTGGAGCGAGCGGGGAGAAGCCAGAGCAGCGCAGGAGAGGTGGAGGGGGTGCACGGGCGTGGGGGCTGTCTCTTATACACATCTCCTTGGACTGCAAGGAGATCCAATCAGTCCTGAGCATTCATTGGAAGGACTGATGCTGAAGCTGAAACTCCAATACTTTGGCCACCTAATGCGAAGAGCCAACTCATTAGAAAAGACCTCGATGCTGGGAAAGATTAAAGGCAGGAGAAGGGGATGAAAGAAGATGAGATGGTTGGATGGCATCACCAACTCCATGAACATGAGTTTGAGCAAGCTCAGGAACTGGTGATGGACAGGGAAGCCTGGTGTGCTGCAGTCCATGGAGTCACAAAGAGATATGACTGAGCGACTGAACACTGACTTTGAACTAAGGAAAAGCAGATGTATGTGTTGATCACCTGCCAGGTGCCAGGTGTTTTCCTGTGCATCTTCTCCTACTTACTGGGGACTTGACAGTCCAGGTCTCATTAATCTTCTCTGTGGCCCTGTAGATAGCTGTTCTCTTTCCCATTTTGTAGAAGAGGGAAAGAACCTTGGAGAGTTAAATAAGGAGTTCCAGCCAGTAAATCATGGAGCTGCACTGTCCTGGACCTGCAACATCACCTGGGAGCTTGTAAGAAATGCAGAATCTTGAATACCACACAGACCTGTGCGTGAGAGTCTGTATTTTATCAAGATCCCCAGCTACCTATTCTAGACCATTTTCAAGTATTCTAATGAAGTGGGAGGAGAAGGGGGCAATAGAGGATGAAATGGTTAGATGGCATCACCAGCTCAATGAACATGAGTTTGAGCAAACTCCGGGAGACAATGAGGGACAAGGAAGCCTGGTGTGCTGCAGTCCATGGGGTCACAAAGAGTCAGATATGACTGAGCAACTGAAAAACAACTACAACAACAAATGGAGCCCCGGTACACTATGTTGTGAATATTATAACAACCTCTGGGGCAAAGTCTCCCTCCAGGAGAGGTTTCTGAGAAACTCTGGTTCCTGTCCCCTTGGGATCAAACCCTACCCTCCATGGCAATTTCTCAGGCTTTCAGAAGCCACAGGCGCCACTGGGCAGCCTTGAAGGCCATGCCTGAGCAGGCTGGACAGCTCTCTACTGCCCATCCTGTGCCTGGGCCATACTCCTTCCCAGAAGTGAGGCAGAAGAAAGCCTGCCTCGGTTCTGGAACGTGCTTCCCCAGATGAACTTCTAGCTGGGAATGATGTGTGAGTTCCAGGGCCTAGGAAGACTCTGAAGTGTTTTTTCCTCCCCATTTATCCCTGCTGGCCCCCTGTGGTGTGGTGATTAGCTGCGTGGCCAGCTTGTGCAGGTTTTGAAGTCACTCCCGCCAGGATGTCCCAGTAAGTGACTTGATCTTGCTGCTGGCACGCGGCTGGGCTGTCGGAACAGATCTTGTGCCCAGAGCCCGGGGAGGGGCGGGGGCACAGGGCAGGGCCAGATCACCAAGGGCCTGGTACACTGGCCCAGGAATCAGGACTCTACCCAGGGCACAGTAGGCACCAAGTAAATATTCACTGTCTGAAGAAAAGAATGCCGCTGCTCTAAGAGACTATCAGCTAGGAGGCCAGAGGGTCAGTAGTCATCAGACAGAGGCAGGGAGAGGGGCTGGTTAGGAGGGGACCCACCCTGAAGGCCCACTCTAAGTCCAGGAGATAGCTGATGGGGTGGGGACAGGGGCACCATGGGCAGGGTCCTGCCATCCCTGTTACTATGGGCGCAGGGGCAGAGCCTGGGGTGACTGATGGGATGGGACAAGGCAGGGCTAAAACTCCATTATGGAGACATGGAAGAACACCAGCTTGATGGAGAAGAGAAAGCAGGGGATGAGAGGAGTTAACAGGCCCTTGGGGATGTCCAGAACAGAAGGACCCTGAGACAGCCACAGACCACTGCAGGAATGGGTCTCTCTTGTCCGCAGAGTACTGGAGCACCGACAAATGCCCCCAGAGGTCAGCTTCTGCACTCCTCTCCATAACGATAATCCTTCATCCGGTCAGCACTCAGGAGTTGGGCAGGGACCAGGAAGCAGAAGAATGGTCTTGATCCCTGTGCATCAGACGCTCCCACAACAGGAATGCTGACAGAGCAAGAATTATAGTCATTGCCTTTGTCACAGAGGGAAAACCAAGTCCCTGAGCTTAGACCAGACAGCTGCTGCTGCTGCTAAGTCGCTTCAGTCGTGTCTGACTCTGTGCGACCCCATAGATTGCAGCCCACCAGGCTCCCCTGTCCTTGGGATTCTCCAGGCAAGAACACTGGAGTGGGTTGCCATTTCCTTCTCCAGTGTGTGGAAGGGAAAAGGGAAAGTGAAGTCGCTCAGTTGTGTCTGACTCTTACTGAACCCATGAACTGCAGCCCACCAGGCTTCTCCGTCCATGGGATTTTCCAGGCAAGAGTACTGCAGTGGGGTGCCATTGCCTTCTCTGAGACCAGAGAGCTACCTTAAGGCAAAGCTGCATCTCAGCATTAGTGTTTTGCTGATAAAATACGACAAGGCTTTCAGTACATCATTTCATCTCCCTGGTCGAGGATCCCCAAAGAGCCAACTTGTGCTGGCCAGCCCTCCCTGACGTCACCAAATGGCTAGATACTCACTGACAGAGCGCCAAGGTGAGGATGGGGAGACTGATTTGGAATGTGGAAGGACCACGTCTTGGAGGTTCAGCTTCTATCATGAGCCCATCACTATTCAGGGACAAAGGCTCCTAGAAATTCAAATTCAAACTTCACTTGACAGTGCAGCACTGCATTTCACCTTCAAGTCTGCTGCTTGAGGACCTCAGCCTCTGAACATCCCCCTGGAGCTGCCCCGCCCTTCAGGAGGTCTATGGTTGACATAGTGATCCTCAGGACAGTCTGGACCCCGATCCCAGAAGAAGCAGAGTACCACTGACCCTGCGCGTGGGCCACCTGGAGGGGCTCTCAGCCTGCTGGCATGCATCCTTTTCATGCAGCTATGGTGGACCAACACATGCCCCTCCCATCTTCCCATCCCCAGACAGGGGTCAGAGAGCCAAAGGAGGCCCTGATGCCTCTCACCAGGCAGCTGGTCTGAGAAGGAGGGTAATGAACAGAAGCTGAGACCATGCGCAGACCAGAGTTGGACAGAAGGGGGCGCCCTCACCTCCACCTCTTCTCCCTCCTCTCCTTCCTCCCCATGCCACCCCAGCCAACCCGCACTGGGCCACTGATCCTCTCATCTAGGCCTAAAAATGATCCTTGAGTTAGAACTTGATGCGTAAGGAGCTTTGTAACTCTTCATGTTACTGGTGTAGGAGCTGGAGTCCTGGAATCCACACTGGAGTCCCAGCAGACCAGGGAGGCTGATCTCTCTTCCTTGTGGCTAGGGACATTGCCAGAAAGGATGGGCAATACTGTACTCTCCAGAGAGCAGAGTCAGAGAGGAGAGGCCATTTCATCTAATGCAACTAACACTCTCCATTCATTCAGTCACTCTTTAACAAATTATTATTTAGTGTCAAACCTGTCAATCCTAAAGGAAGTCAGCCCTGAATACTCATGGGAAGGACTGATGCTGAAGCTGAAACTCCAATACTTTGGCCACCTAATGGCATCACCAACTTTATGGATATGAGTCTGAGTGAACTCTGGGAGTTGGTGATGGACAGGGAGGCCTGGCATGCTGCGATTCATGGGGTCGCAAAGAGTCGGACACGACTGAGCTACTGAACAGAACGGAATGTGAAAAGCTGACTCATTGGAAAACACCTTGATGCTGGGAAAGATTAAAGGCAAAAGTAGAACAGAGCCACAGAGGACGAGATGGTTGGATGGCATCAACTGCTCAATGGGCATGAACTTGAACAGACTCCTGGAAATAGTGAAGGACAGGGAGGCCTTGCATGTTGCAGTCCATGGGGTCACAAAAAGTCAGACACCACTGATCAACTGAACATTTAGCACCTACTGTGTGCCAGGCATTGGATTAGCCTCCAGGAATGAACCAAACAGGCCCTGCCCCTGACCTCAGGGAGCATGCAGTTTAGATTACTGCACACCTGTGTGTTCTTCTTGGAGGCAGGCGGTGAGATAGGACCCTTGCCCTGGGGAACTCAGGCTCCAGTAGGAGACGGGGCACACACTCAACCCCATCCCAGGGTGGTCCTGGTGGCCCAAGCCCCTAAAGGCTGTGCCCATGACACATGGAAGCCTCCACATTCTGAAAGGGGAAGGGTCCGTTCAGCCTTCCTCAGCTTTCTCCTTTCTTCCTTTGGGCCAAGGTAAGTTTTCCTGATTTCAAGCCTGAGCCTTTCTAGTTGTATTTTGAAAGAATAAACTGCTGTTTTCAATCACAGTGGCAGTCCTGCTTCCTTCTGGAAACTTCTAGGAGTGGGTGTCTAGCAAGGAAAATGTGCCAGGACTGGGGGCTAGAGGAGAACCTAGGGCTCTGACCCAGCTCCACCACCTAAAGTATGGGGCAGCCCTTGACTCCAGGCCTTCATTTCTCCACGGGGACAATGACACCTACTGTATATGACACACAGGTTTGTGAGGCCCTCATAAGTTACTAGATGCAAAGCAATAGCAAGACTGGCAATATCTGTCAGGTAGTGAGTGCTGGCTGCATACCAGGTTCTAGACAAAGTGCTTTCCACGAGTTATCTCAGGGAACTCTCTGCTGGACGCAGAAAGCTGATCACACAGGGAGAAAGTAGCAAGCTTCAGATCTGAACCCGAAGCCAGAAGTCTCAAAGGCTCCCCAGCTCTGGCTGTCACCAAAGCTGTTTATAGAATTTAAGCAACACACGATGACGACTCTCCGTGGAGAAGTCCTGCCTGGGAACGCTCCGGGCAGTGAGTCCAGAAGCTCACACTCTTCATCCTTCCTCTGGTTTTGAGTGGCAACCCCTTCTCACTCCCTTCTGCTCACTCCACATTCCCTCTGGCACTGGGGAGGGGAGTGGGACACCAGGACAGCCGAAATGTTGTTGAGGGATTCCTCTATTTTAATCAAAGTTAAGTCTCCTCGGCTCCATTTCCACCCAGAAACCATCAATATTTCAGGACTATTGCTCAGCCCAGGGTGGCAGAGATGGCCCCCTCTGTGTCAGAGCGGCAGCTTCCAGTTTAAAAGTTCACCACAGAAAATTTGATGCCTAATAAATTGGAGCCTTCCCTGCTTTAAATCATCTTTAAGCCACGATTGCTGCACCAAATATAATTATAACAAACTGGTCATTTGTAACAGAGAAATCTCATTAAAACAATTCCATGCTGGAAAGGCAGGTGGGAGGGGGAGGTGAGGGGGTGGTGGTGGCGGAGGTGGGAGTGGGGGAAGGCTGGAGGAGCGGGAGGTCTGAGGAAGGTTTGCAAAGGGCTGAAGGATGCTCTTAATTACAGATTGATTATTTCTGGTGATTGAGCACAGAATATAATCAACTCAACATTTTTCAGACCAGAGCAGAAGGGGTGGGGACAAGCAGATGACAAGGATGGAGGAATTTTCCAGCTCTTCTTTTATTCTGAGCTGAGCGACTGGCTGAGGGGTGCGTCTGTAGGTGGGTTGATGGGTCACAAGTGGCGTGGTCCCAAGCCTCCTCCGTTGAACTTCTGGCTGGTCCTGGCCTGGGATGGTGGCTGCAGAGTTTCCTAGGGGACTGTAGAGCTGTTGACTTCCTCCACGCAGGACAATGGCTTCACTACTGTCAGAGCTGTGGCCAGTATCAGGGAAACCGGATGCACAGCTTGAAATCAATGGTTCAAATCCCGACTCTGACTCTTGGGATCTGGTACTCATGGGGAATTGACTTAGCCTAAGCGCTGAGCCTCTGTTTCCCTGTGAAATGGAGCTAGTCCTGCCCTCCCCACTCTGCAGAGCAGTGGTGAGGCCCACCTGAGACAATGTATATGTAAATTGCTTTACCTGGCACAGAGCAGACTCTGGAAAATCTGTTCGATCTAAACTTCCTAACAAAGTTTGGGAGATGTGGAAAGCAGCTGCCAGAATGAAATTTCCTTCCTGGGAGAAGACTGAGAACAAGACAGATGCTCCTCTCTAAGCAAAGGTGTGGGGAGGTCCTGGGTGGTCCATCTCCGAGGCAGGGGCGGGAAGTACGGCCTCCGGGAAGCCCCTGGGTTGGTCTCACAGTCACTGCTCTGGAGTTGGTGCTGGACTGTGTGTGTCTGTAGGGTGGGCACATTTCCTGCCAGAGGCTGTCCCCTGGATGTTCACCCCCTCCCATCATCTGTCCAGTAGGCCCTGGGGAAGCCCCAGGCCCATCACCTCTCTGGGGCTCAGCTTCCACCTCTGTAAGTAGAAGATGTTAATAATAGCTGTTCTGCTTCTTTAAGGACAAAAAAGTCCTGCAAGGTGGGATTATTACAATTATGTTCAATATCATCTTTATGACTGACTAGTCCATCCAGGGTCATGGAGGAAGCAGAAGGGGAAAGCATTCTCCCAGTTAGATTTTTTTGCCTCATTTTTTCAAAAGTCCTCCTCGAAGACTAAGAAAGTGTTCAGGTTCGGCCTGCCCCGAGGGTCCCTGCCTTCCTCATGCCAGCCGCCCCAAGCAAGTGTCTCTGTGATTGGCTGGTCAGCCTAGCCCACTACAAGCTGGACAGGTTCAGAATGGGTACCGTGGGTGGACAGGGGGCAGGAGCACGTGGAGGGGCACCTGTGTGCGTGTTGGTGGGACTCTGGGTGGCTATGTGGGCAGAGTCCCCCACTGCTCGGAAATAACTCGGCCACACAGCGGTGGCGGAGACAAACCAGTACGCGCAGCCTAAGGTGGGCTGCTGCCTGAGGGTTGCCCAGGAAACCATGGCTGCAGGAGCCCCCAGCCATTCGCCTCTTTGCCATGGAGACGGCGAGATGGAGGCAGCGAGGGTAGCAGAACAGGTGGCCTCCACCAGGAGCTTCGGGGAAACAGCAGCCCCCGTGCCTGTTACTGGGGGAGGGGGCGGCCAGGGGATCAATTTTCCAATTACACAACCGTGTTCAAATGTCAGTTCCTTCTCTCCTGCTCGTGGGTTTCTCTCGCCCTCTGTTTTGTCAGTCTGTCCCCCTCCTCTCTCCTGTTCCTGGCTTGCATTTCATGTTAACGCGAGCGTGATCTTTGAAGAATGAAATTTGGCAGCAACTGAGTGCCTGAAGTGACCTCATCCTGTCTGGTGTTTTCGGGAAAGGCTGCTTCCTGAAGGAGGGGCGTAGGGAGCAGTGGTGGGCTGCACAGGGTCAGAGCCCAGGAAACCAGGCTGTGGGCACGTGGGATTTAAATGGGCTTCCACCTGCACGCGGGGGTCCAAGGTGCAGGGTGGGACACGGGGCTCAGTGAAACCTCCCAGAGCCCACTCATCACCATCTCTAGAGAAGACCATTAGCACGGGCCAGCTCTGCCAGTTTCCAGAAAACTCTTCCAGCGTTCTCTCACAGCACGAACATGCAGGTTCCCTTCTAACTAGCTCCCTTTGGGAGTACTGAGAGGTGACTGGTTGAAAACTGGGCTGGGAGGGTTCTGTAGAGTTCATCCTGCTCAGTCCCCATTTCTAGATGGATCTCTCCAGCAGCATCCAGGTCCAGGTCTCCCCTGCCCCTTTCCAGGGCCTGCCAATCCTCTCATTGCAAGGCAAGCCTCCGCTAGGAGAAAGGCACTCGCCAGCCTCTTGATATGAATGCCCAGGCTTGTGAGGAAGACTGGCTCTTGCAGCCCTCTGCTCATCTCCGCCCTTTACACTGGTCTTTCCCCATTTCCTAGTCCCCTAAGACTTCGTTCATCTGGAAATGGTTTTTGCTTATGTTTATCATGAGTCATTGGCTTTTACTCCAGGCAGGCGGAGAATTAAGAGCCATTGACCAAGTTAGAGGCAACATTTCCTCGCATCAGCTCCTAGAGTCTACCTCTCACTGGTCACCATGCCCACCCCACCACCTCCTCCAGCATAGCCCCCACTCCCCAGTGTGTCTCCTCACCACACTATCATCCATATGCCTGCCCCCTCCTACTCTGGGTACCAAGTTGTTGGCCAGCACACCTTGCCCACTGGCCCCACTCCATCCAACCATGGCCATCTGTCCATCTGTTAGGCTCTCTGACTTGTCTCTGCTCTTTGATGTTCAAACCATTGGCTGTGACAATCATATCTGATCATTAATAATGCAATAATGGAATAGTGACTGGAGAGACACTTCGATAATCAGCTAGCACAGGCTCATTAGTGGCCAGAACAATCACAGCGATGTAATAACAGATCCCAGGAAATTTCAATTAAACCTGGAACTTTGTTAGGTTTTCATTTTATTTTCAGCACAGCGAAGGACGGCGTAATTGCAATCAACTAAAGCCAATGCAAATCTCTTCCAAAAGAGACCCCTTCCCCTGGGTATGCAAGGGAATTAAGTCCCGCTCTTCCTTAGCTCCTGCCCATCTTAATTCTGAGCCACTTAATGAACTCCTCTGCCCTGAAGAATGTTCCAACTGAGTCCCTGGTTCCTCTTAACAACGGGATCATTCTGGCCTCCGGCTGTAATGATAAAGATGAGAATTAGCATCCAGCGAGGTCGGGACATGTGCCTTGCCCTTTATATGGTGAATCTCATTGAAAACTCACTGTTGTTTATTGAGGCACTGATTACTATTACCATCATTTTACCCATGAGGTTTTACGTGCATGTGTGCTAAGTCGCTTCAGTCATGTCCGACTCTTTGTGGCCCTATGGACAGTAGCCCACCAGGCTCCTCTGTCCTTGGGATTTTCCAGGCAAGAACACTGGAGTGGATTGCCATGCTCTCCTCCAGAGGATCTTTCCAATCCAGGGATCGAACCCTTGTCTGTCGAGCACCTCCTTCGTTGGTAGGCGGGTCTTTTACCACTAGCGCTACCTGGGAAGGCCTCACCTATAAGGTCACTGAGTCTCAAAGTTGAGAAAGATGCTTTGGGTGACACATCTTGTAAATATTACTGGTGCAGTCAGAACTATAAGCCAGATCTGCCTGGGTCCAAAGCCCACAGCTGTAAGCCTCGCTTACAGTCTCTCTCCTCTCCCCTTCCTTCCTCCTCTCTCTCTCGCTCCTTCTCTCTTTACTCCTACTCCTTCTGCGTCAGGTATTGCAGAGCATAAAAAATTCAGAAGAAGGATAGGGTAACCCAAGGACTGTCCTTCCTATGCATCTCATGTCGGGGCTTTGGTGTCCAGTTTAGGGTAGACAACTGTGGAGATTTTTCTTTTATAGGGCTTCTTTTACTTTCTAAATTGAGGTATAACTGCTTTACAATGTTGTGGTAGTTTCTATTGTACAAGAAACTGAATCAGCCATATTCATGTATACGTATACCTATATCCCCTCCCTCTTGAACATCCCTCCCATCCCCTCCATCCCACCACTCTAGGTCATCACAGAGCACTGAGCTAAACTGGGGAGATTTTTTAAAAGAGCAGTTTCCCTGAATGCTACCCCCAAATCAAACCACCTAACCAGAATCTCCGGGAATGGAGCCCAGGCATCTGTAAGTTTTCAATTTACTCCTTTGGTAAATTTAAAGACACTGTGCTCAAAACCAGTCTTCTCAGGTGGCACTAGTGGTGAAGGACCTGCCTGCCAATGCAGGAGACCTAAGAAACTTTTGTTCAATCCCTGGGTCGGGAAGATTTCCCTGGAGAAGGGAATGGCTGGCTACTCCAGTCTTCTTGCCTAAAGAATCCCACAGACAGAGGAGCCTGGCAGGTTACAGTCCCTAGGGTCTCACAGAGTCGGACACGACTGGAGTGATGGATGCATGGATGCAAGCACATACTGAAAACCTCACCCCTTTCTGGTGGGGACTCCGAACCAGTGGCTCCACCCTGAACCCCATGAGTCTCAGGGGGAAAGTGAATCCGAGCAAGGCTCTTTCTGAGAATGTGTGTGCTGACTGCCCTTCCATGACCTCAGCCCTGGCTTCCATTTCCTCATCTCTGATATGAAGTGTTGGACCCAGCAGTGCTTTAGATGCCTGCTTGCTCTGACTGTCTGCAGCTCGGACAGAGATTTCTCAGAATGGGCAACACCTTGTCCCAAGTCCATGAATTGTCACAAGCTTGTCGGGGAGGGAATTCAGGGTCAAGCAAAACTTTTCAGGACCGCTTAAGTCAGTTTCTCAAAAATCAAATCACACTGCTTTGTATTTGCCTTTAAATCAACTCACTTCATTAAGTTAAATTAAAAAAAAAAAACTAAAGCTTCTATCATTACCATATATGGAAAGCCATAGCCACTGCCAAAAATCAAAGGCAATGATAATAATTTGACCATCTAAATTCATCTCCTGTATCATCAGCAGTGTGCAGACCACACTGGCTCCAACCTTCTCTCCCAGGCAGTTTTTCTTTTCCTTAAGTGTGATCCTGACATCTCACAGCAGCACCAGTCAAATTGCAGAACCACACCACTTACTCCTACAGAAAAGAACCCAGGGAGCGTTCAAGTCTCGGAAGATGGAGATGTCTTTTCAGATCTTATCGTTTAGGAAGTGTGTCCTTTCAGTGGACTAAATCTGCAGCATTGCCCTTCTCTGAACCTCAGTTTGACACCTGCAGAATGGGTGTGTGTGTGTGTGTGTGTGTGTGTGTGTGTGTGTGTGAGACACTCACTCGTGTCCAACTCTGTGCGACCCCATGGACTGTAACAGGCCAGGCTTCTCTGACTAGGCAAGAGTACTGGAGTGGGTTGCCGTTTTTTTCTCCAGAGGATCTTCCCAGCCCAGGGACTGAACCCTGGTCTCCTGCATTCCAGGTAGATTCTTTACCATCTGAGCCTCCAGGGAAGCCTGATCATGAGATGAGTCGTGACTTGGGCTTCATGGTGGTACTAGCTTGCTTCCCCCTCCCTCCCCAGCTCTTATCATCACAGGGGCAGGGGCAGAACTGACTTATAGAGAGAAAGAAAAGAAGAATGGTTGTGTGGTGATTGGAGAGACTTTAGAAAGAAAGTCCTTGGACTTCAAGGCAGCAACCTCTCTGAACTTGCATGAGACACCTGATCTGCCACACTGGTAGAGTTCTGGGTTTCCAGCTCATCTAGACCGCTTGGGCCCCATTTCCTCACCTGTAAACACTTGGTAAACCTCATGCTAAGTCATTTCGGTCATGTTCGACCCATGGACTGTAGCCTGCTGGGCTCCTCTGCCCATCGGATTCTCCAGGCAAGAATACTGGAGTGGGTTGCCATGCCCTCCTCCAGGGGATCTTTCCAACCCAGGGATTGAAACTGTATCTCCTGCAGCTCCTGCATTGCAGGTAGATTTTTTTGTTTGTTTACTGCTAAGCCACCAGGGATGCTTTTGGTAAACCTCAGCTAGATGCTAAAAGGACTATGACCGTGCCCTACCCTCATGGAACTGCACTCCAGTCATGGGCAGACTCGTGGCAAGGGTGCACACCACTCAGTGCTCAGTGCCAGTTCTGACGGGTGCTCCCAGGGCAGGGAGGGGCCACTCAGCAGTTTCCCTCTGCAAACCCCCTCCTCTCACCCCTCAACCCTAACAGTGCCTCCTCTGCCCCGCATAAAATGCGAACAAATGTGAGCCCTTAGTCTTCTCTATTTGGGGTCCACTTGTGACTGGCAGTTGGCCTAGAGGTGACGAGCACGGGCTTTGGGGCCCCAACTTAAGATCTGTGTCACTCACAGTAAAGTATTACCCTTTCTCAGCCTCGGTTTCTTTATCTGCAAAATAGGGACCTTTGAAGGATTACGTGACATGGTGTCTGCATGGCACTCAGCAGAGAGGATGAGAGTCAGCCCTCCAGCAACATTATGTGTAGTTCATTTTTTTTTTCTAGTAGAAAATTCTAGTTTGCGGATGGGGCAGGCCTGGGTTCAAATGTGTGATCTACTCCTTGCTATGCATATGACCTCAGAGCCTCGTTTCTCACCCATAAAGATGGGTGATAGTGACCTCTCAGGCGAGGATATCAAAGCAGGGTCTTGAATGCTGCCCACCTGAACCACTGCCGTGGGTAAGGGGAGGCTGCATGCCCGGCCAGCACAGGGCATTTCTGGATAGGTAGGGCAAGTTAAAAGTTCACCTGTCAGCACCCCTCCCCATCTCCACTGCCCTACACTCAACCCAGAGTGACCCTTCTGAGACGCTTTTTCTTTTTTTGATGGTCACTTTCACTGTCATCCTGAGGCTGAAAGGACAGACTCGACTTTCACGGCTCTGGGTCAAGGCTGGCCACCGGTTTGGACAACGTGGCTGCTGACCGTGACAAGGGGCCTGTCCAGTCCAGAGAGGAGGGGGCAGCTGCTCCAGGTGAGCTGAGGGTGGAGGGTGGAGGGGAGGAGAGAAAAGAGGAGGAGAGAGGGAAAAGTACCCTCCCTTCTCCTTCTCTCCCTCTGCGTCCCCTCCCTGCTCGTCAGAACCCTCACCAGCTCTGTGAGACTCTTCGAGTGGCAACAGTGGTACAGAGGAGAGACTCAGAAATTCTAGCGGAATACGTGTTTGAATTTTGTTTCCGCCATTGCCACGTGAAGCTGGATGCCCCTCCTCAGAGTTGCCTCTGTCTATAAAGGGGAATGCTTTGGCCACCTGATGCAAAGAGCCGACTCATTGGAAAAGACCCTGATGCTGGAAAAGATTGAAGGCAGGAGGAGAAGGGGACAACAGAGGATGAGATGGTTGGATGGCATCACTGATTCAATGGACATGGGTTTAAGCAAACTCAGAGAGATAGTGAAGGACAGGAAAGCTTGGTGTGCTGCAGTCCATGGGGTCACAAAGAGTCCGACACAATTGAGCGACTGAACAACAATAAAGGGGGATAGTGAAGTTCTCCAAAGGTCCCTGGGAGGAGTAGATGAGAAACTGGCAAAGGCACAGACTTTTCTTCTTTTTCTTCCCTTCCTCTTCTTTGAATCCACAGCTTTTCAGGAGCTGCCAGATTATCACCCCATCACCTCACCCCAACCTCTGGGTGCCTCTTGGCCTCCCAAGCCCCTATTCCCCCTACCCCCACCTCTAGACCACTCTTTGCCTCCCAAGACAGGACACACTCACCACCATGACCTTGGATGATGCCGAGGCAGATGCAGATTTCAGGCATCATGAACTCCCAAAACATTAGGACACTGGTCATGTAATTAACTAGCCCTTTCCTGGGCTCTGCCCAGGCAGACCTGAAGGCCCCTTTCTCAATGACAGGAGAAGGGGGAAGTGATTCTTGCCCCAGGAACACTTATATTAGAGCACATGGATGAAGATAGGGGTACCCCCAAAGAGTATACCACTTGCCCCATTACCCAGAGCCAGGACGTGCCCTCTTCTGACCCTGCTGGAGCTGCCCTCTCCCTCACCTGGCATTTCTGGCTCATGGCTGCCTGTCCTTGGCCCACGTTGCAGTACCCCACACCCCAAACAAGTGAGAGTCTGTTTGAAGCAAAAATCCTTCAGCAATTACCTGTAAAAATGAGATGGAGAGTGCTGGGGAGAGAAAGAGGAATTTATTTATTTGTTCTCTATGCTTTGAGTTAGTTTTTAAATTGTCCTCCTGTAGATAAAGGCATCTCTCCAGCGGCTCAGCCCCAGATCACGGCAGCTAATCTACATCCGGCGAATCAAAATAGCCTCCAAACCAGATGGAGACCCAGAGCTCACCAGGAAAGCGAAGCCGGTTCTGAGTGCTGAAAGCGGGGATTTATATAGAGTCACGTGAAGGCTTCTTGGGATTTTCTGGGGCGAGAGGGGGATAGAGAGGGGAGACTGGAGTTGCCAGGCCTAGGAAGATGCTGGGAGCGGGGAGGCAGAAGTTAAGGAAGGGAAATGGGAGTTCACTCTCACACTTTCCCTATAATTTTCTTCAAAGCTTTGAGTAGGAGCAATCTTCCCAGGGGTCAGGATGTACGTGTGTCTGCAGTTTAGACGGGAGCAGACGGTGGAGGTTTTTCCTGTTTCCCAGAAGCAACACGGTGCTGAGGAAAGCATGGGCTCTGGAACCAGGCTTGGTTTTCTGCTTCCCCTGGGAACTCTGGATGAGAGCATTTGCTCCCTCGAGCCTCAGCTTCCTGGTCTGTAAACTGGGATTATGGTATGAATCTCTTCAGATAAAGCAAACTCAGAGAGATAGTGAAGGACAGGAAAGCTTGGTGTGCTGCAGTCCATGGGGTCACAAAGAGTCCGACACAATTGAGCGACTGAACAACAATAAAGGGGGATAGTGAAGTTCTCCAAAGGTCCCTGGGAGGAGTAGATGAGAAACTGGCAAAGGCACAGACTTTTCTTCTTTTTCTTCCCTTCCTCTTCTTTGAATCCACAGCTTTTCAGGAGCTGCCAGATTATCACCCCATCACCTCACCCCAACCTCTGGGTGCCTCTTGGCCTCCCAAGCCCCTATTCCCCCTACCCCCACCTCTAGACCACTCTTTGCCTCCCAAGACAGGACACACTCACCACCATGACCTTGGATGATGCCGAGGCAGATGCAGATTTCAGGCATCATGAACTCCCAAAACATTAGGACACTGGTCATGTAATTAACTAGCCCTTTCCTGGGCTCTGCCCAGGCAGACCTGAAGGCCCCTTTCTCAATGACAGGAGAAGGGGGAAGTGATTCTTGCCCCAGGAACACTTATATTAGAGCACATGGATGAAGATAGGGGTACCCCCAAAGAGTATACCACTTGCCCCATTACCCAGAGCCAGGACGTGCCCTCTTCTGACCCTGCTGGAGCTGCCCTCTCCCTCACCTGGCATTTCTGGCTCATGGCTGCCTGTCCTTGGCCCACGTTGCAGTACCCCACACCCCAAACAAGTGAGAGTCTGTTTGAAGCAAAAATCCTTCAGCAATTACCTGTAAAAATGAGATGGAGAGTGCTGGGGAGAGAAAGAGGAATTTATTTATTTGTTCTCTATGCTTTGAGTTAGTTTTTAAATTGTCCTCCTGTAGATAAAGGCATCTCTCCAGCGGCTCAGCCCCAGATCACGGCAGCTAATCTACATCCGGCGAATCAAAATAGCCTCCAAACCAGATGGAGACCCAGAGCTCACCAGGAAAGCGAAGCCGGTTCTGAGTGCTGAAAGCGGGGATTTATATAGAGTCACGTGAAGGCTTCTTGGGATTTTCTGGGGCGAGAGGGGGATAGAGAGGGGAGACTGGAGTTGCCAGGCCTAGGAAGATGCTGGGAGCGGGGAGGCAGAAGTTAAGGAAGGGAAATGGGAGTTCACTCTCACACTTTCCCTATAATTTTCTTCAAAGCTTTGAGTAGGAGCAATCTTCCCAGGGGTCAGGATGTACGTGTGTCTGCAGTTTAGACGGGAGCAGACGGTGGAGGTTTTTCCTGTTTCCCAGAAGCAACACGGTGCTGAGGAAAGCATGGGCTCTGAACCAGGCTTGGTTTTCTGCTTCCCCTGGGAACTCTGGATGAGAGCATTTGCTCCCTCGAGCCTCAGCTTCCTGGTCTGTAAACTGGGATTATGGTATGAATCTCTTCAGATTTTGATGAGGTTTAAGATAAGGAATCTGAGCCACTGGGTATAGATGGAGTGTTTGACTCCCTCCCAATTCCTATGTTGCAGTTCTGACACCCAGCACCCAAGATGATGGTATTAGGAAGTGGGGTCTTTGGGGAGGTGATTAGGACATGAGGGTGAGACCCTCCAGGACTGGGACACGTGTTCTTATAAAAGAGGCCCCAGGGAGCTCCTTCACCTCTCTGTCATGTGAGGACGCAGCAAGAAACAGCTGTCCGTGATTCAGAAAGCAGGCTCTCACCAGACACCAAATCTGCCAGCATATTGATCTTAGACGTCCAAGCTTCCAGAACTGTGAGAAGTTGTTTTTAAGTCACCCAGTTGATGGGTATTTTTGATACAGCAGCCGGAAAAGACGGAGACACCCGGGAACTGAACAAATGTTTGTCCTCTATCCTGAGACCCTGAAGTTCCCCCTGGTGAAGGGTGTTGGGGATTCATGGTCACCTTGGCCCAGTGAAGAAGGAGAGGTTCAGTTTAGGCTCCCGCACAGTCCTGACTCAAACTTCAGTTTCTTCTCTAGGCCAGCTGGCCCCCTCCCAGAGCTCTTGTGCGGTTCTAGGCTGATAAGTGCAAGTTCACTTCCAGACTCAGAGTCCACGGGCAGGAAGAGGCCATGTTTGTATTCCCACCACTGTGGCATGGGGCCAAACACGGTGCCTGGTACACAAGCAGGCGCTCAATAAACACCTGCTGACAGGGTGCCTGGCTGAGTGAGTGATCCCAGAAGAGGAGGGGGAGTGTCAGCATCAGTGCAGACTCTGACCGCAGACAGTGACAGTGCTTTGGAACAAGGGAAGCGACTCTTATGGTGCATTGTGGGAACTTCTCAAAGCACCCTCATCTGGCACCCACCCAGCCCAGCCCCAGCCCCAGTCTGTCTGAGACCTGGGTTCAGGGGTCACTCAGAAATGAACACAGCCAACCTGCCCTGTCTGAGGCTGTCTCCTGAGTCTTAATCATCTTTTTGGAGGTCTGTATTCCTAGTGGAGGGCTTCCCAAGTGGTGCTAGGGGTAAAGAACCCGTCTGCCAATGTAGGTAGACCTAAGAGACACAGGTTTGATCCCTGGCCGGGGAAGATCCCCTGGAGGAGGGCACGGCAGCTCACTCTACTATTCTAGCCTGGAGAATCCCATAAACAGAGGAGCCTGGAGGGCTGCAGTCCATGAGGTGGCACAGAGTCAGAGATGACTGAAGTGACTTAGCATGCACGCATGCCTTCCTAGTGGAATGGGATCTCCTTGAGGGCAGAGATAAACTTGAGAAGCTCTCATCTCAGGTGCCCAGCACAAGGCCTGCCAGGGATTTGGTGGAAGGACAGTCAGGAAGATGGGCAGTGAGGGTGGGTGGGAGCCAGGAGCCATATCAGGTGGAACAGGGTCCCTGCTGGTTCCAGGAGGGTCCTGAAGTCCGGCTCCCACTACAACCACCACATGGCCTGTCTGGGTCCTCACCTTCTTCCTGTTCAGGTCACACCCAGCCGGATGCCTTGCACTCCCTTCCCCATGTGCCCCCTTGACCCTGGCCTGGCCTCCTGCTCACATATTCACCCAAAGCCAGGCCCCTGGGACCACCAGGACTTAATGAACTGCTGAGTTGCTGAGGCTGCCTTTGGTCCCCACAGGGTGGCGGAGGAAATCAATACGATTAATGGAGGAAATCTGGACCGTGATGTGGAGATCTGGGAGGGACCTGGTGGCCATGTGACTGCTTGCCCACCTGGTGGGGATGGAGAGGGAAGGACACAGCAAGGACTGAGCCCTGCAGGGGAGCTGAGAGGACAGTCAGGCCCCAGGGCCTTGCAGGGTAAGGTCCGGAATGAGGGTGACACCCTAAGAAAGCACAGAAATGCTAGAAGGGAGAACCCCATGCAGAGCAGCACAGCAAAGGTGTGCGGGGAGGGAAGGGTGCAGAAGAGAGGAAGACAGAAGGGACCAGTGGGCAGCAAGAATTAGAGGAGGGCGCTGGCATGCAAAAGCCCAGGGGACAGGATGGGTAAGATGCCCGAGAAGGAACACATCCGTGGGCCAGATGGCCTGGCTTCGGCAGACTCCAAGCTGATGAACAATGACGCCAGTGAGAAGTCTAGAGGGGTGGATCCCAGCAAGGGCACATTGGGATCTGGGGGAGCAGAGCCGGGAGAAGAGAGCCATGCAGAGTGACCCACTGTATGGTTCTGTTTGGCTCACTCTTGCCAGTGCCCACGTTCCCTGTGGGCTCAGGGCACAGGTGGCTCCCTAGTTAGACGCAGAGTCCTCAAGGGGAGTGAGCCAGTGATGGCTGCAGGAAGGCCTGGTCTGTACCCTGAGCTGCTGTGAACCTGATTTCAGATAAGTCTCAGGTCCTAACAGGTCCTGGGACTCCCCACATACAAGGTGCAGAGTGTTAACACTTGCCCTGCTACCTCATAGGGCTCAGCAGAACCCTCAAGGGAGAAAACAGATATGAAAATACCGCATAAGATGCAGTTGTTGAAGTCATGTGCCCACACTTGGCCCTACCCCTTCCCCCACACAAGAGCTCCGTCCTAGGGGCCAGGGTGACCCTGGGCACTCTGAGAGAGGCATCTGTATCCCTGAGGGCATTCATGGTCAGGGTAAAGAGCAGGGCAGGGGCAGGGTGGAGTCATAGGAGGACACAGCACAGACAGATACAGAAATGCACCGAAGAGCTCTGTGGGGCTTCCCTGGTGGTCCAGTGGTTAAGAAAGTGAAAGTCGTTCAGTTGACTCCGACTCTTTGCAACCTCATGGACTGTAAAGAGTCACCTTGCAACGCAGGGGATACCAGTTCAATCCCTGGTCTGGGAAGATCCTACATGCTTGGAACAATTAAGCCCGCACGCCACAGCTACTGAGCCGGTGCTCCAGAGCCTGCGAGTTGCAGCTACTGAGCCTACGTGCTGTACCTACTGGAGCCCATGCTTCAGTAGAACCTGTGCTTTCCAACAAGAGAGAAGCCACCACAATGAGAAGCCTGAGCACCGCAGTAGCCTCCACTCGCCGCAGCTACGAAGACCCACCACCGACAAAATATAAAAAATAAAATCTTAGAAAAAAGAGCTCTGTGGCTCCCTGAGATCTTGTGAGGGTAGTTAATTTCATGGTCCCAACTGACACCCTGGACCTTGGTAGGAAATCAGTGACCCAGCCAGGGGGCACTGAAGGCAAGCTCAGAGGCCTTGGCCCCATTGGTACAGACTAGGGAGGTTGCAATCAAAGGACAGGGTCCCTCCATCCCTTGTGGGGCCCTCAGACAGTAGGGGTGGACTTCCTGATGATCTGTCGGGGCCCTGCACGCCGACCTGGAGCACCAGGCCAGAGCCCCACCTGGGCTTCACCGGCCACCGGCTCCTACACATGGGAGCGGTATGGCAGGAGCTAAGTGTTCTGGGCACCCTGGCAAGAGCTCAGCAGAACAAGTCTGGGTGTGCAAATGATCTCCATCCTTCACTGCACTCTCCCCTTTACAGCTGCCCCTGGGACCCTTGCTCATCCATGGGAACCACTGCGCTCACATGGAAGAGGGGAGGGACAAGTGTCTGAGGCCTGGAGACAGCGAGCTGTTCTCAGGGGGGTAGGGCAGGGGTCTGACGTAGGAAAGGATATCAGATAAGGGGGTTCATGCCAACGGGACTTACTGGAGGCAAGCCTGGGCAGGGCTATTTGCTCAACCACCTGGAAAAGCAGTCCCCGCCTCCTTCCTAGCTCAAGCCCGAGCAAAGAGCTCACTTGGGGTTCCCAGCCAAGCCCCACACCCCTTGTAGGGACTTGGGGCCAGGACTAAACAATGACCCTCCCCACACGGCACACTCACATCTGCTGTCCCTGCAGTGGCCTCCACAGGCCTTGTGCCCCCTTCAGCCTCATCTCTGGGCTTCTGGGGCCCTCAGGCATCGCCACAGCCAGCAAATGTGCTTTCCAGTAGGCCATGAGAAGGCAGAAATGTTTCGGAAGACGCTGTTCTCCCAGGGTTTAACCACAGAATCAGGATGGGCCTTTGGCAAAAGGGAGGCTGTCAACCCTGGAATCACAGCCACATCAAAGCTTTCCAGTCTTTCATTGCACATCCCTCACTTCATAGAACAGAGGGGCAGAGATGCCCAGGAGCACACCACCCATGGAAGCAGGGCCCATCCCACCAGGAGCCCAGCCTCTCTTCAGCTCCTTCCAGCCTGAGGCCCCTCTTCCTGCCTGTCCCCCAGGGTCCTTGCCACGTGCAGGGGCTGAGCAATCAGGGGCTAAGACAGACTCCATCCAATGCATCCCAGGAGACATGCCTCTCAGAGAGTAAGCGAGAGGACCCTTAAGGACTGATGACAATGGCAAGACTGGAAAGAGGCCAGCTGGAGCCACCCCAGCGCCAAGCAAGGGTGTCCAAGCCACTCTCCCATGAGTGGTGATGTCACGGAGGTGGGCACTGACTGGGCCACAAGTCAGGAAACTTAACCTGCTGCTTGAAGCTGCACGACCTTGTAGCTGCAAGTTGCAGAATCTCTCCATGCTCATCTGGAAAATGGGCATATACCCACGTCTGATTCACTGAAAGGGTGCCCACAGATGGGTGTGCAGCAAGGTGTATACCTCACAGCAGATTCCCAAGCACTGCTCACTTTTCCTCTTTGCTCCCCCACCTTCCCTCTCTGGATTTCAGTCTCCAGAACTGTAAAAGGCAGAAGTAAATTAAAGTGGTTCCTATTACATCTTACGACCACCTTTTCCAACCCCCAGGTCATTTTTTGAAATTTCTAGTGACTCGATGGAGCCAGCACACACACTGCATGATGGCCCTTTGCCATACACACACACAAAGGACACACCAGGCACGCTGACTCTGTCACAAAATAGGATTTCAATCCTGAGTTACATATGCTCTGTGAATATGCTATTCATAGATTTTTCAGAAACAGTTCTGATTTATGACTGTTTGTCATCTGAACGTGACATTTTTAGAATGAAAGTGTTGCCAGGACAACAGGTATAAACCAGGAATGCCCAGGAATCCTATGAATACCCACTGGGGCCATGATCTCTTAAGATAAAGAAGATTCCTGCCACCATCCCCTGCTGGGGATGCTCACCACACTATGGGTCTCTGCTCAGGACATCTCCTGAGCCCCCAGGCACGCTCGTTGCTCCTTCTCTGAACATCTCAGTCCCTCGTGTTTTCTTCTTTCTTCACAATTAACTCTGCTGTCATTACCTAGTTGCCTCCCTGCCTCACGTTCACCACAAGCCACTTAGACATGGAAACCTCCATGCCAAACTCTTCCTTGCAGATAGTAGATGCTCAAGACTTCCCCAATGGCTCATTGGTAAAGAATCCACCTGCAGTGCAGGAGACGCAGGAGTCGTGGGTTACATCCCTGGGTTGGGAAGATCCCCTGGAAGAAGAAATGGAAACCCAGTCCAGTATTCTTGCCTGGAAGATCCCATGGATGGAGGAGCCTGGCGGGTTACAGTCCATGGGGTTGCAAAGAGCCAGACACGACTGAGTGACTTCACTTTCACTTTTCACTTTCATGCACTGGAGAAGGAAATGGCAACCCACTCCAGTGTTCTTGCCTGGAGAATCCCAGGGACAGGGGAGCCTGTTGGGCTGCCGTCTATGGGGTCACACAGAGTCGGACACGACTGAGCATACAGGCACGAGAAATGTGTATCACAAGAAAAAACAATAACTTCCCAGCTAAGAGCAGGAATGCAGGCAGAGAGCAGGGGATTAATGCAGCTCCTGGTAGAAGCTGGAAGAGTCAGCTTAGCCATCAAGGAGAGGGCTGTTGTTTCCTCTCGGGCAAGCCAGAGCAGGCTTCTGCGCTCTCCCCTCCAACCCCCCACGCGCACATGGCACCTGGTGGTTGGCCAGGGAGCTGACATCCTCATGCCTGCAGGTGACAGGCCGAGAGGACAACCAGTGCTTTGTTGAAAGGTTTTCAGAGTCGGAGCCTCTGCACTCAGAAGAGGAAAGGCAGAGCCCTCTCCAGGCAGGGCCCAACCTGGCCCCAGCATCCAGAGTGGGTCCCCTGAGCTCTCAAACCGGCTGCCTGGGTGCCGTCACTTGTCACTTGACAGTGGAGAAGGATGTTTCTCCCTTTCCAGCTCAGACAAGCTTTCGGAGACGCTATCTGACTGGGATATAAATCCATTGAGAAAGCCCTGGAGGGAGCCCCTCACAAAGCCCTAAATTGGACACTAAAAACAGATAAAAGCCGGTGGTTTAAAGGCTTTATGTGAGCTCCATTTGGGGGAAGGCATGAAAGCAGGGATTTAGTTTGTCCTCACCCACCAACACACTTTGGGAGGCTGAGGACTGAGATTTTAAATCTTTTGTGTTTCTGTTGCATGGATTCGAGTGGACAATGAGCCGGAGTGGAGCCCCTGAGCTAAGACAGCCGCTCCCCTGGCCTCTCCACCACTACCACCTACACCAAGTGCAGGGCTCAGCACTCCAAGGCTGGAATAGATGAGACCCAGCCCTGGCCCGGCCCAACAGCTGACCCAGTGATTACCCAGCCAAGGTCAGTGGCATTTGTTTAGAGCCAGCTGTCCAGGTCTGCGTGTGCTGCTCCTGCAGCCCAAGGCCTGGTTTCCCCAGACCAGGTAGGAGATGGGGCAAGTTAACCAAGAAGAGGTGCTGCCTACCTGGATGCTACCTCCTCACATTCCTATGTCTTCCTTGGCTGTGACCCTGCAGAGCAAACATGGCACCTAGGAAGATGGGAAGGCCAAAACGGACATTTGGGGAGGACTTTGACCCAACACCAAGGATACCAGGGAACCCGGAGTGACCAGGAGCACATGGCCATCCTGCAGCCCCCCTCTCAGGTGATCAATGCAAGTGTAGCTGTTCCGATCAAAAGTCTAGGCCATCACTTTCTCAAAATATTGCCATGAAGAGAGTAAGGGCAGTACTAGCCTTATTCTAATTTAGTGGTTCTCAGTCTACACATTAGAATTACCCAGGAAGCATTTTAAAATCCCAATGTCCAGACCACATCCAAGACCAACGAAATCAAAGATTTTGAGGCAAACCCCTGTTCTAACTGGCCAGACTGAAAAGGCAGAGGAACCAGAGATCAAATTGCCAATATCTGCTGGATCATGGAAAAAGCAAAAGAATTCCAGAAAAACATCTATTTCTGCTTTATTGACTACGCCAAAGCCTTTGACTGTGTGGATCACAATAAACTGTGGAAAATTCTGAAAGAGATGGAAATACCAGACCACCTGAGCTGCCTCTTGAGAAACCTATATGCAGGTCAGGAAGCAACAGTTAGAAATAGATGTGGAACAACATACTGGTTCCAAATAGGAAAAGGAGTATGTCAAGGCTGTATATTGTCACCCTGCTTATTTAACTTATATGCAGAGTACATCATGAGAAACACTGGGCTGAAAGAAGCACAAGCTGGAATCAAGATTGCGGGAGAAATATCAATAACCTCAGATATGCAGATGACACCACCCTTGAGGCAGAAAATGAAGAGGAACTAAAAAGCCTCTTGATGAAAGTGAAAGAGGAGTGAAAAAGTCGGCTTAAACTCAACATTCAGAAAATGAAGATCGTGGCATCCGGTCCCATCACTTCATGGGAAATAGATGGGGAAACAGTGGAAACAGTATCAGACTTTATTATTGGGGGCTCCAAAATCACTGCAGATGGTGACTGCAGCCATGAAATTAAAAGATGCTTACTCCTTGGAAGAAAAGTTATGACCAACCTAGATAGTATATTCAAAAGCAGAGACATTACTTTACCAACAAAGGTCTGTCTAGTCAAGGCTATGGTTTTTCCTGTGGTCATGTATGGATGTGAGAGTTGGACTGTGAAGAAAGCTGAGCACCGAAGAATTGATGCTTTTGAACTGTGGTGTTGGAGAAGACTCTTGAGAGTCCCAAGATAGTATATTCAAAAGCAGAGACATTACTTTACCAACAAAGGTCTTTCTAGTCAAGGCTATGGTTTTTCCTGTGGTCATGTATGGATGTGAGAGTTGGACTGTGAAGAAAGCTGAGCACCGAAGAATTGATGCTTTTGAACTGTGGTGTTGGAGAAGACTCTTGAGAGTCCCTTGAACTGCAAGGAGGTCCAACCAGTCCATCCTAAAGAAGATCATTCCTGAGTGGTCTTTGGAAGGACTGATGCTAAAGCTGAAACTCCAGTACTTTGGCCACCTCATGTGAAGAGTTGACTCATTGGAAAAGTCTCTGATGCTGGAAGGGACTGGGGTCAGGAAGAGAAGGGGACGATAGAGGAAAAAGATGGCTGGATAGCATCACCGACTCGATGGACGTGAGTCTGAGTGAACTCCGGGAGTTGGTGATGGACAGGGAGGCCTGGCGTGCTGCGATTCATGGGGTCGCAGAGTTGGACACGACTGAGTGACTGAATGAACTGAAACAACAAGCACGCGGAGACTGAGGGTTCAAGGGCACTTGTATTTCTCAAGACTCTTCCACTGCTGCCTTCACCTCTACCTTTCAATTCAGACCTGAAATGGGGTGGGGGTGGGGAGCTGGAGGGATGGCCAGCAACGAAGTTCAGGTCAAGAATATCACTGTTTCCTTCCCGCAGGTGTGGTAGGCTCGACCTTGGAATGGTCTGAGTTAGGATTTGCAGGTTATAGAAACAGCCTCCTGGTGTCTGGGATCATGTCAGATACAGAAAGGGTGTAGGAAGTCACATAGTCAACTACCTCCAATTTTACATGTGAAGACACAGAGGAGACCGAGGTGTAATCTAACTAGGGTCGCTGAACACTTGTCTGTGTCCTGGGCCCTGTACTGTGTACAATTAGGCCTCTCTTGGGGTTTCTGGTTCTACGGGACTTCCAGCTCTGCCACTGAAAGTAGTGGTCTAAGACAGCAAAATCTCTTGGCTTCTGGCAACCTCTTCCTGAATACATTCACCAGGATGAGGAGAGGAGTTGTGGTTGGTAGCACCCAGGTGAACAGATCTGTTCTTGAATCTTGGCCCTGCCATATATAGATTATCTGTGACCTTGAAGAACCTCTCAGACTCTCTGAGATTCCACTCATCTTTAAAATGGGGAAACTAGGGACCTCCCTGGTGGTCCAGTGGTTAAGAACCTGCCTGCCAATGTAAGGAACATGGATTTGATCCCTGGTCCAGGAGGATCCCACATGCCACAAGGTGGCTAAGCCTTGTACCACAACACTGAGCCCATGTGCCCTAGAGCCTGTGATTCCCAAAACCACCACCATGAGAAGACTGCATACCGCAACAGAGCAACCCCTGCTTCCCGTACCTGGAGAAAGCCTGTGTAGAAATGGAGGCCCAGCACAGCTAAAGAAATAAATAGATCTTTAAAAAGCCATCTGCCTGTGACTGTTGCATTAGATTAAAAAAGTTGGAGAAACTAGTAATAGTCAAAGGAGGCTGCTGAGGCTGCTGCTGCTGCTTCTGCTAAGTCACTTCAGTCGTATCCGACTCTGTGAGACCCCATAGATGGCAGCCCAACAGGCTCCCCCGTCCCTGGGATTCTCCAGGCAAGAAACTGGAGTGGGTTGCCATTTCCTTCTCTAACGCATTAAAGTGAAAAGTGAAACTGAAATTGCTCAGCCATGTCCAACCGTTAGTGACCCCATGGATTGCTGCCTACCAGGCTCCTCCATCCATGGGATTTTCCAGGCAAGAGTACTGGAGTGGGGTGCCGTTGCCTTCTCCGAAGGAGGCTGCTAGGTAAATGATAAATGAGCTAATGTGTCTAAGGTACCTGAGCCCATACTAAGAGTTTAACAAAAGGTGCTTTCCACACCTCTCTTCCCTCCTCCTAGTCTTTTCCTAGAATTGAAATGATGCTTTCAGCAGGCAGGATCACTGCTCTTCATCTCTGGAAGCCATGAAGACCTGGATCAGTGTCGAATGTGTGTCCCCAAGCATCTATAGGATGGGAGCTGAAGGACCTTGCTCTGTCCCCAAGAGAAGCCCCTGGGTTATAGTAGAAGAGGTGGAGCAAGCTCCTTCAAGTTTCATCCGAACGTTCTCGCAAGGTCAAGCCTCTGAGCAGAAGGGTCATGGTTCTCAGCTGGTCCCTCTAGTCCCAAGTTGGTGTCCTTTATGGCCTGGAATTAAGTGAAATAATTAACTAGTCAACAAGTACCAAGTGAGTACTTACTTTGGGCCAGGGATAAAAGAGTGACAAGACAGACACTGGACACATTATGTCAGCTCCAGGAGTTCATTCTCCCAGAGGGGAGCATGGTGGGGGTGCTCTGACCTCAAGACTCCTCACTAGCAAGACAGGACCAGCCCCAACTCCCTGCTCTCTTCCCGACTTCACAGTTGCTGCTGAGCCTCATGCTTTAACATCAACCTGAGCCGAGCATGATTAGGTAGATAAGGCTGGATAGAAGTACAAAAAAAAAAAAAAAACCCAAAGCTTACAAAGCCAAAGAGAAACGGTTCAGGAATTATATTAGCATTAATAATCGAGGGCTGACAGCCTATAGACTTAAACATTCCCAGGCCTAGTTTTTACCCAAGGCTGGGAACGAGAGCGTGGGTCTCATCACCTGCCACTACAGGAGGATGCACTGGTAGGTTTTTCCTTTTTAACCATCCAGGAGAAGAGGTTGTGCTTCCCAGGTGGTGAGGGCAGAGGCTGCAGGCTCACTCCAGGTAGCCCCGTTTGTTTTTGAATTGTAGATGGCCCAGTTTGATTGGAAAGTCAGAAGCCTAGCCAGGCTCCCTGCAGACCTATTTATGTAGAACCTATCTCCTCTCTGAGACTGCATAAACATCTGAGACTACCCAGGCTGCTGTCAGAGCAGGTGCCAGTGTCAAGCTCATGCGGAACATTTGGGGATGGCTGGAACCCTGAACAGACCCCCCACCCCCGCCCAGTGTGCTCTCAGAATTTCCTTTTCCTTCCTCCTGTCTGCATCCTGCCACATGAAACTTTTAGCGTCTGCCTCCTCCTCAGCTCCTAAGTTCAGTTCCATCTTCCTCCTCCACCACTTCCGTTTCATCTCTAAATGATCTAATATTAATGTTCTCATCATTACAGTGTTCAGAGGA
The DNA here is from genome assembly GCA_006408675.1 of Madoqua kirkii. Lineage (NCBI taxonomy): Eukaryota > Metazoa > Chordata > Mammalia > Artiodactyla > Bovidae > Madoqua > Madoqua kirkii. The sequence continues at coordinate 23,300 of SJYC01048170.1, read as the reverse complement.
AAAGAACGGGTTTTGTCCACAGAGAGAGGGAGTTGGGAAATTAATATAATATTTGTTCAGGATTGATTTCAAGCTGTAATCCCTGCTGCCAGAGAGACCCATCTGTTTAAAACTATCAGACACTAATTACCCAGAGCTCGAACACAATAGCAGGATTGAGGAGCCATGTCCTGATACTCCCACACATGCTTGCAATTTAGCATTGTTATTTATTAAGGGGAAAAAAAATCTCTCCATGAAGATGGATCTCCCATCCACTTGACTGGCAGAGATTCCCAAAGGACCGAGCACAGCGGGAAAGAAGCCTGTGGAATTTCTTGATCAAAGACTGCCAGGAATTGCATTCATCTGAATGTACAGGCCAAATTCATTCCCAATTCTTTCCCACTCCCTGCCCCAGTCGGATTCCCCACCAAACCAACTCTTTGGTGATAGTTAACAAAGATACCATCATCCTCCGGGTAACAGAGGTTGAAACCACTGATTCATCTTTGAACCTTCTCTTTCTTTCATCCTCTTGAGTAATCAAGTGCCAAGACCTTCAAAGTCTGTTTCTACCACTCCTCTCACATCTGGCCCAAGTCCTTTATTTTCAAGGCTAACACCCGAGTATTTGCACAACAGTCTAAGCAGTAGGTGTCCAATTGTGGTTTCTATCTCCTTCTAATCGATGTTATGGTCCATTGTTACCATGATTCCTCCCACCAAAAACGTGAGGGCAGGAAGGCGAAGTGAAGGGGAAGGGGAGGAGAGGAGAGAAGAAGAAAACTGGCAGCAGCAAGCTAACTAAGTCATTCACCTGTTCAGAAACCCTCCATGGCCCCCCTAAGCCACCAGATAATTGGATAGTTAACACTCTCCAAGCACTGGCCCCAAGGCATTTCCAGCCTTCCTTCTCCCTACTATTTTCACCCTGTAAATGATCCAGAGAGAATGGACTATTCTAGTCTCCACATTCATTGTAGACATTCTTGCATCTTCTCCTTTGTCAAGTCCATTCTCCATGAATGGCCTGACCCGGCTCCCTCTGCCCTTTCCTTCTTCCGGCCCTTCCTTATTCCACGACCAGATCCCTTCCCCTTCTATGATCCACTATAGTATTTTGTTCAGGTCTTGCTTTAAGGTATATAGAATTTGCCTAATGTGTGTATTTGGGTCCCTGTGATGCTACGATCCTGGTAGACTGAACCCTCCTTGAGTTAGTAAATGATCTTTATGGAACTCCTGTCTGGACCAAACACTGAGTAAGGCACTGGGAAACAGCAGTAAATGAAACAGACGTAATTCTTTCATGAGCAGTACAGTCTGACGACAGATATTAAATTAACCATGAATGTAGCATTTTGAGCACACAGACTCCTACCAAGGAGGAGTTTAGGTGCTCACAGAGATACATCACTAGACTGGGAGTACGGGAAGGTCTCTGTAATAAAGCCATGGTTTAAGGCAAGTATTATCTAGGCAAAGAAGGGAGACTGACATTTATTTTCTACCTTTTATCTGGAAGAAACAACATGTATTAAGGTCCTTGAGTGACACATAGGTTCTAGAAAGGTATCGTTGGAAACAGTGTAGAGAATGGATATCATATGAGGCTTACAAGCAGGAGTAGGTGGCACTGTGGGTGTCATAGTAAGACTAGAAGCTGGAAACCCAGTTAGGAGTCTGTCGTAACTATTCACATGTAGGGTAATAATGATCTGAACTCTGTTGGTGAGGAGGAGTCGAATTTAAGAGATATTAAAGTGGAAAAAGAGTCACTAGAATTTAATTTCCAGTGGGCTGTTGGTGAAAGAAAAGGATAAAGCCCAGAAAGGCTCTTGGGGTTTCTGTGTTCTGGGTGGAGGGTAGTGTCCTTAACCGGGAGAGGGTAGGTCAGGAGCAACAGCACATTGGAGGTAAGTCAGAAGTCCTGGGATTTATTGAGCCAGAGGTACAGGATATGTTATAAGGAAACTTCCAGCCTTTCACTGGACCCACCATGATGATGTTTGTAATAGCTTTATTGAGGTTTAATTGACATACAATAAACTACTTACATTTCAAATGTACAATTGGATGAGTATTTTTTTCCTTTTTTAACATTTTTTAATTTTAAAAAATTAGTGAAGTATTAATTGGACTGCAAGGAGATCAAACTAGTCAATCTTAAAGGAAATCCACCCTGAATATTCATTGGAAGGACTGATGCTAAAGCTGAAGCTCCAAAACTTTGGCCACCTGATGTGAAGAGCCAACTCATTGGAAAAGACCTTGATGGGAAAGGTTGAAGGCAAAGGACAAGGGGTGGCAGAAGATGAGATGGTTAGATAGCATCACTGACTCAGTGGACATGAATTAGAGCAAACTCTGAAAGATAGTGAAGTACAAGGAAGCCTGGAGTGCTGCAGTCCATGAGGTTGCAAAGAGTCAGAAAAAGTTGATTTACAATGTTGAGTTAGTTTCAGATGTATAGCAAAGTGAATCAGTTATATATATAGCCAGTCTTTTTTTTTTTAGATTATTTTCCCCAGTTTGATGAGTTTTGACAGGGATCTACACCTCAGAATCCATCACCACAGTCAAAATAGTGAACATACCCATCACCCAAGAAGTATCCTCCTGCCCTTCATAACTTTTCCCTGCCACCCCTCCCCACCTCTCCTCTCAGGCCACCTTGCCACTATAGGTTAGTTGGTCTCCTCTAGAGGTTTATGTAAATGAAAGCACAGAGTGTATACTCTTTTTAGTGTGATTTATTTCACTCAGCATCATTATTTTAAGACTCTCCATGTTATTGCTTGTTTCACTAATTTGCTCCTTTTTATCATGGAGTGGTATTCCATTGATCGGTTATTCTACAGTTTGTTTATTCACTTATTGATGGACATTTGGGTTGTTACCAGTTTGGGACTATTACAAAGAAAGTTGTTACAAACATTTGTATACAAAGCTTTCATCTGGTGAAAAATTACTTATTTCCTTTTTTCTGGAATAAATACCTAGAATGTAATGACTGGGTCATATGTATGGTTATAATACTGCAGTAAAATTCTGCACAAACCCTCTGAATTAATGCAGAGACCACAGATTAAGGGGGTAGTCCCCAAGAAGACTGCTCTCACTTCAGATGCCAGCCACAAGTTTGGGGAGCCTCAGGCCACCTATACTTTGGAAAAACTGGCAGCAAATTCAGAAGTTTCTACAACTTCTACAACTTTCTTGGCAGCTCAGGAGTAAAGAATCTGCCTGCCAGTGCAGGAGATGAGGGCTCGATTCCCTGGATCAGGAAGATCCCCTGGAGAAGGAAATGGCAACCCACTCCAATATTCATGCCTGGGAAATCCCATGGACAGAGGAGCCTGGTGAGCTATAGTCCATGGGGTCACAAAGGGTGGGACACGACTTAGCGACTAAACATAGCAACCCACAGAATTTTGGAATGTTCTATACTTTCAATGTGTTTATGATAAAAGATACAAATCAGGGCCAGCCAAATGAAAAGACTCACAGTCAAGGTCTGAGGGGCCCAAATGCAAAGCCTCCATGCCCTCTTTTCCTGGAATCAGAATGTGTGGTTCTCCTGGGACGTCAGTGTGTTCACCAGCCAGGAGGTTCCACTGAGCTTTGATGCTCAGAGTTTTTACTGGGGTTTCATTATGTAGACATGATTGATTGCATTACTGGCCATGTGACTGAACTCTAAATTCCTTCCCTTCTCTGGAGGAGGTCAGGCCAACAACCGCTTCACTCAAAGTCCAACCCTGTAATCACAGAGTTTGTTTCTCTGGAAGGACCAACCTCCATCCAGAATCAAGTCTTTAGTACAAACTCAGGTGTGGTCCCCAGGGGCCCATTGTGAATAACATAGACACTACTTCCAAGAGTTTAGAAGCTCCATCCTGGGAACCAAGAACAGAGATTAATCAAATTCTTTGTTATACAACAATGGTGTTTTATAGTCAATAAATCTTTGTTAAATATATTAATGACTAAATTCATAAATGAAAACACCAATAAATGAATGACCAGGAATAAATCTTTTCAGCTACATACAAATGAAAACCATCTCAAACTAATTAAGCAAAATGTTGGCTTATAAAGTGGAAAATAACTAAGAGAGTTCAAAGAAAGAAGAGTCCAGGGATCCAAAAATCAGAAGCCAGAGCCGGGAATCAGTGCCATCAGACACCAGCCTCTTACCATCTGCATCTCATCTGTTTGTCTGTGTCATCTGCAAAATAGCTTTTATGCCCTTGTGACAGAGAAGATAGCTTTCAAATGCCCTGATTCATAGCTTTTTTTCCTCTCTCTTAGCACAAATATATAAATTTCAGGAAAGGACTCTAATTGGCTCTATTTGGATCATGTGATCAATTCTTGGGCCAATCACTGTCCTAAGGGAAGAGATGACTATCCAGGCCTGGGTCACATGCTTAGCCCTGTGGCCTGTTGTGATTGACAAGCCAGTTAGAACCTTGGGGGCCCCAAAAGAAAAGAGGATGCAGAGATAAACATTATATATCTACTACATTTTATGTCTATATAATAATTTATTTTTTTAAATTTCTTTGGCATACAGGAGCTTGGTTCCTCTGTTATGGGATGGCCCAAGGCTGCCCCATAGGCCTCTGGACTGGAATCCATCTTGGGAAAAGTTGCACACGCACATTTGGGAGGGTCCCAGAGTAGGTCAGGTATGGAAAAAGAAACCAGATAATTGAGTAAAGTAAACAAAGACCCAGAAGAACTGCCCTGTATAAAGAATTAAACCTCTGCTTTACTGCATTCCTCCTCATCAGCAGGGACACCCACCTCACTCTCCCAGGTGTTCATCTCTGTCTTGCTTCTGTCTTAACTGACAGATCATTTCTCTGTGTGCTCTCCCACTTGTTGCTGTGCCACATCTCTAACAATAAACTCTGTACCTATATTTACAGTTTCTGCCTCCGTGAAAAATGCATTTTTCAATGGGGGCAAAGATCCAGGAAAAAATAGCTTCTCTCCTCTAGCCCTTGCTGGTCTGGTGATTAGGATTTCTGGTTCTCATCCAAGTTGGCTTCCCTGGTAGCTCCGACGGTAAAGTGTCTGCCTGCAATGCGGGAGACCCAGGTTCAGTCCCTGGGCTGGAAAGATCCCCTGGAGAAGGAAATGGCAGCCCGCTCCAGCACTCTTGCCTGGAAAATTCCATGGACAGAGGAGCCTGGTAGGCTACAGTCTATGGGATCGCAAAGAGTCAGACACGACTGCTGGTCTGGTGGTTAGGATTTCTGGTTCTCATCCAAGTTACTCAGTTCAGTTCCTAGGCAGGGAGTGAAGATCTCTCTTCATGTCACTGTTCACTGCTGCCTCTCCAAAAGCACCCTGACCAGGAATCGAACCCATGCCCCCTCACTGGGAGCGCAGTCTCAGCCACTGGACTATCCGGGAAGTCCGTGTCTATAGTAGTCTTCACAGTGACTCTGGGACATAGGGTTTCACAGACTTGGCCTTTTAATTGCAAGTCCAGAAAGATATATACCTAGCTTGCATTTCAGAGTCTAGACAAAAACTTTTCACTTTCTTTAATCAACTGTTCAATCACATATTAATTGAGCCCCTACAAGACATCAGGAGACACAGGAGTAACCGAGACAGTACTGTACTTGTGATGCTTACATTCCAAGGGGAAATGGATAATAAATGAGCGGAAATGTAGCCAGCAGTACCATGAAGAAAATAAAACAGGCCAGTAGGGTGAGGCGCTCTGCGTACAGTGGCTGGGCGGCCTCTCTGGGGAGAGGTCACGGGCACTGAGCTGAAGCAGCTCCATGGGCCACTCCCCTTGCAGCTGCAGCCTGAGAACATTAACTCCTTTGTTGTCGCATGTTAGTTGCTCAGTCATGTCCAACTGTTTTCGACCCCATGGACTGTAGCCTGCCAGGCTCCTAGGACCATGGACTCCTCCAGGCAAGAATACTGGTGTGGTAGCCATCCCCTTCTCCAAGGGGATCTTCCCGACCTCCTTTGCTCCCCAGGAATGATGCCCACAGCCATCAACCCACCCAGAACACCTTCCACTGAGAGCTCCCTCTCTAATTCCTTGATGATGAGCCTGCCAAGTCTGAAATGTTCTGGAGGAAACCAGAACAAAGTGAAAAACATTTAAACTTAAGCTTGAATTATTTAAATGTAACTAAAGGCACTCTCTCAGCGTCCTCTGGAAAGGAAATCATGCATTCTCTTTGGCAGTAAGATCTATTTTCACCTGGCTAGGGTGGCCCCCCAAGGACTTTGTGTGGTCTTTTCAGGGGCAGAAGCGTTAAACTAACCAAGGTCTGTTCCAGTGCTAAGCTTTGAAGCTGTGATGAAAACCAAGCTCATTTCTGGCCCTTGATCCAAAGACAACGCAAAGAGAGAAGCATCTTTGTTCCTTTGGGAAGCTGACTCTGTCTTCCTGGTAGTTAGGAAGCCATGTAATATGTCCATGTCAGAACCAATGACTCTTCTGGGAAACCATCAGATTAAGACCTTACAATTGGAATGCCTAATGCTATTGATTAAAGAGCAGACACCAAAATCAGAACTCCCCTGGACAGATTTACACTCCCCTTACATCTAAATTTTGACTAGTGCACACTCGGCACCCTTAGGAACTCAGAACTCAGACAGTAAGCAGAGCCCTCTACACTTCCTGGAAGATGCTTGCATTAGCCTCAGTGAGAGGTAGAAGGCTGGACCTGATTTCAGACCCTAATGCCTGCACCCTCTGTGTGGCCTGGTGTCCCTCACCTTTATGAATAGCAGCTGATGCCACTTGTAAGGTGCCCCAGAGCACAGAGCTGAGCACACCGAAGATACCGCAAGAAAGAAAGTGAAGTCATTGAGTCGAATCTGACTCTGTGACCTCACAGACTGTAGCCTACCAGACTCCTCCGTCAATGGGATTTTTCAGACAAGAGTACTGGAGTGGGTTGTCATTTCCTTTGCCAGGGGATCTTCCCGACCCAGGGACTGGACCCGGGTCTTCACATTGTAGGCAGATGCTTTACCCTCTGAGCCACCAGGGAAGCCCCTGTACAGATACTGTACTAGATTAAAAGAATCAACGATATAGTTCATAATTTATAAGTTTGAGGCAAACACCAGGGAAAGCAATTGAAAGTGCCTTGCTGGTCTGAACAGTGTAACATCAAATCTTCCCTTCCCCTTCTCAGCTGTCCATACAGCTCCTATGTTTCCTTCAAAGGCATGGTTCAAAAGTCATCTCTGGCATGATGGCTTCCCTAAGGCCCCAGGCACAGCTGCCCTGTTCCCATTCTGTACATGTAAAGTACCCACCACCTGGCACTATAACATGTACATGGGTACATATGGCTCCCCCAAGCCTGTCAGTGACTTGGGAAGAAGAATAATGTTTTCTTAGCTCATTTTCCTCATGCTCTGCCCAGTGACTGGCTGGGGCTAGAGAGTCAGAAAGTATTTGTTAAATGAATAATTCAATGAATGGACAGATGGGCTACTTATTCAGACCAGGGCCTTTCCTCACTTTAAAATCCCTTTGACCATGGATTACAGGTTGGAGAACATCAATCAAAATCTCGGCATAGTGAAATTGGTATGATGGTCTCAACACCCAATAAACAGTTGATCCACAGAGCTGTGCTCTCTTTGAGGAGCCATCTCAATTCCATTACCACTGGGAATGGTGATGCAAAGGAGATGCTAATAGGAAAATAGCTATTTGTGGAGGCTGAGCCAAAGATGGAAATAAGATGGAGAGAGATGAATTAAAGCCATGAAGGGGATAGGGAAACCCTGATCCCAACACCTTGCCCACCTGACCAACCTTGGAGATCAGGAGAGTGAAAGAGAACAAAGCCAGACTGGCTTTAATAAAGACAAAAATCTAGTGGAGGACTTCCTCCAGGTGGTCCAGTGGTTAAGAACTGCCTTCAATGCAGGGGACACGGGTCCAGTCCCTGGTCAGGGAACTAAGATCCCGCATGCCACAGGGCAACTAAGCCCACATGTCACAACTAGAGGGAAGCCATGAGCTTCAAAGAAATATCCCGTGTGCCACCACTAAGACCTGATACAGCCAAAGAAATAAATTTTTTAAAAGAATAATTGCTAACCGTAAATAAAATGACAGTGGTTAGGATTTAGGTTAGAGCAATCCATTCCCACCCCTGGAGAAGGAAATGGCAACCCTCTCCAGTATCCTTGCTTGGAGAATCTCATAGACAGAGGAGCCTGGTGGGCTACAGTCCAAGGGGTTTCAAAGAGACAGAACTGAAGTGGTTTAGCATGCATGTACACAATCCATTGCCACAGGAAGACCCCGTGAGTGGGAGAGCATGGGAGATAGATAATAGAATTTCATTTTCTGCAGTTCTTAAAAGAGGCTTCGTCTTCTCCCACACCACCATCCCTCCTCAAACTTGGCACAGTGACTGTGGGACAGTCCTGCCTGGAGGCCCAGGGAAAGAGACTGGGATCTCCACCAGCCAGAGGATTATGGGACTATCCTAGGTTCCTATTGCCAGGATACTGGGCAGACCACCAGGGATGGAATGGAGGCTTCGCCAAGCCCCTATTCCAGGCACAGCAGTGTCAGTAATTAAAGTTCACTCCATCCTGACACCAGCAGAAGGGAGTATAACTGGAGAGGCCCAGGTCTCACGTGGAGGGAGGTAAAGCAGGGGCTGTGGGCTGCAATTCTGCCCACCCCCTGGTTGGTGTGAGGCAAAGCCAGGTGCAGGAAACAGCTGAATTAAACAATGTGATGGGAGTGGGAAGAGGAAGGTGCAGTTGTGATAGGAAGGAAATTCTCATTCCAACAAAGGAAAATCAAAGCCCCAAATGATTCCGCAGAGAGGGAAGGTGAGGGGGAGGGAAATGAAATGGAAAATATCAACAAATTGGAAATCAGGTACTGAGGTGGTGGAAGGGATTGGATGCTCTCAAGCAGGAAGACAGCTCCTTAAAGCGCTAGTCTTTCTGGTTCAGATCCAGGAAATCTGAATCACATCTCCTTGGAGAGAAGAGAGACCCCTGTACTGTTTTTGCTCAGCAAAGAGGTGGCCAAGGGTAGGCCTCTCCTGTCCTGGAATTCTGACCTAGTCACCACCTCCAAAGACTGGTTTATTCTCTTGCAAACAAGGATTTCCTGGTAAGGTGAAGGGCCTCCTGGGTACCTTCAAAAACAGTCCTTGTCTTAACTTCAGCGAAAGTACAGAAGGTCAGATTGACAGCGTGCAGGTATCAGCTCCGCTTGATTCACATCTAAAGGATGTCCACTGTCCTTTGAGAATCCCCTAAAGTGTTAGTTGCTCAATCATGTTCAGCTCTTTGCCACCCCATGCATGGACTGTAGCCTGCCAGGCTCCTCCTCTGTCCATGGCATTTTCCAGGCAAGAATACTGGAGTGGGTTGCCATTCCTTTCTCCAGGGGATCTTCCAACCCAGGGATCAAAACCAAGTCTCCCACATTGCAGGTGGATTCTTTACCATCTGAGCTACCAGGAAGTCCCTGGGGCTTCAGCAATTTGAAAATGACTCTCTAAGCCTGGGTTCTGGGCAGAATGAGTGTTTTGCCAGAGGACTGACTGGCTCCCCCTGATCAGGACATCATCAGGCAGACAATGTTTGCAGGGCTCAATTACTCTGGGGATAATAGTTATGATGCCACTTTGATAAACCAGCATACTAGGCTCAAAGTCGGTCATGTTGCTCCCTAAATTCCCCAGAAGAAAAGAAATCTGAATCAGATTCATTTCCAATCAAAGGAACATAAAACAATGCACAAGAGGAGCAGTTTAAGGAAGTAAGGCTATTCTCCCCGAGGAGAGAAGGCCCAGGTTTGCACAAGGCTTGCAGGGTGATATAGTGGATAGATTAGGTTCCATTTTTGTGCTCCTCAGGGGTGGCAATCAACTCATTGTGGACAAGCTTCAGCTCAGTGGAAGAAGAGCCATAGAACCATCCAGGTGGTTGGTTAAGATATAGGTTGGTTCATAAGGCCCTGAGCCTTAAGACATACTCAGTTCCCCACTGCTAAAAGGATACAAGTGGTGTGACGACCAACTTGCAAAGATTTAAGAATGGAAAGCGGAAGAAAAGGAGGCAGGGAAGGGAAGGAGAGGAGAGGGAGCCAGCTGATTTTTAAAGTCTTTTCAGTCCCAGAGAATCTGATCATTACCATAGACAAGACAATGGCTTCAAACAGCAAGGGACGTCAAAGGCCTCTGGGAACAGTTCTCCTGATGACGGCATCATAAAGTCTGCAGCAAATTCCAGAGGTCTTTTTCTACAACTTCCCTGTCCTTAGGTAGCCCTGTCCAGCAGAGTTTAATCACCCACGCTGGAGCTTGCTGGAATTTCTACAGGGCTGCAACTGGAGGTGGAGGATGGCTCTGTGGTGGCAGGTGAAGTGGAGAGGCACTCTCTTGGCCGGAGCTCAAGCTGGGGAAGCCTTACCGAGGATCCTACCCTCTGCTGTGTGTCTATAACAGTGTACCAATGTAAGCTCCTGTGCTGGAGGGAGAGATGGGAGTGAGCTTCGCTTAGGTGGAGGCTGTGAGACAAGCTGAGCTCGTTCCATTGTTGAGCTGCCTCGCCAGCTGCTGACAAGGAAGCTGGTTTTACAGACAGACTGAACCTCTGGCGGGATGAAAGTCGCTCAGAGACAAACACACACACTCGCAGAGTTTCCTGCACTTATGCGCTGTTCGGAAGCTCCTGTCATATGCACCTCGAGCAGAAAGAAAGGAAGTGACGGCTGCCGATGGAAGCTGGGCATGTTTTCCCAACGCTGGCACTGCTCTCTGTAATTCTCCTCCTTCATCGCGGAAGCTTCCTTTCAAAATAGACCAGGTTTGCACAAGGCTTGCAGGGTGATATAGTGGATAGATTAGGTTCCATTTTTGTGCTCCTCAGGGGTGGCAATCAACTCATTGTGGACAAGCTTCAGCTCAGTGGAAGAAGAGCCATAGAACCATCCAGGTGGTTGGTTAAGATATAGGTTGGTTCATAAGGCCCTGAGCCTTAAGACATACTCAGTTCCCCACTGCTAAAAGGATACAAGTGGTGTGACGACCAACTTGCAAAGATTTAAGAATGGAAAGCGGAAGAAAAGGAGGCAGGGAAGGGAAGGAGAGGAGAGGGAGCCAGCTGATTTTTAAAGTCTTTTCAGTCCCAGAGAATCTGATCATTACCATAGACAAGACAATGGCTTCAAACAGCAAGGGACGTCAAAGGCCTCTGGGAACAGTTCTCCTGATGACGGCATCATAAAGTCTGCAGCAAATTCCAGAGGTCTTTTTCTACAACTTCCCTGTCCTTAGGTAGCCCTGTCCAGCAGAGTTTAATCACCCACGCTGGAGCTTGCTGGAATTTCTACAGGGCTGCAACTGGAGGTGGAGGATGGCTCTGTGGTGGCAGGTGAAGTGGAGAGGCACTCTCTCGGCCGGAGCTCAAGCTGGGGAAGCCTTACCGAGGATCCTACCCTCTGCTGTGTGTCTATAACAGTGTACCAATGTAAGCTCCTGTGCTGGAGGGAGAGATGGGAGTGAGCTTCGCTTAGGTGGAGGCTGTGAGACAAGCTGAGCTCGTTCCATTGTTGAGCTGCCTCGCCAGCTGCTGACAAGGAAGCTGGTTTTACAGACAGACTGAACCTCTGGCGGGATGAAAGTCGCTCAGAGACAAACACACACACTCGCAGAGTTTCCTGCACTTATGCGCTGTTCGGAAGCTCCTGTCATATGCACCTCGAGCAGAAAGAAAGGAAGTGACGGCTGCCGATGGAAGCTGGGCATGTTTTCCCAACGCTGGCACTGCTCTCTGTAATTCTCCTCCTTCATCGCGGAAGCTTCCTTTCAAAATAGCTGGGGAGTGGCGTGATTCATAACTGCAGCGCCTTCACTCCGGAGGAGTGAGCCGCTAGTGGCCTTGTTGCTGAGTGGCGGCTGAGATCCTCCTCCCCATGGAGATATTCCCACACTCCTCTGCAACTGCCATGTGCTGGCTGATGGGGGCCAGACCTCAGCGATGCCAACCCTCTGAGCTCTAGGGCATCTGGTGAGCTTTTTACACTTTCCGTACAGGTGGCCGATGTCCTGCGGGCACAGCCTTCGGATCTCTGAGTAGGCCTGGGCCAAATTGTCCTCCTGCTGGTAGAACAAGATTAACTGGGCTGGGATCCCACTGCAGGAGAGTCGGTGATGCTGGTTAACTCCCGCTGGTTAATCCTTCCAACTCTACTCCTCGGCCCCGATCTCCTGCCTTTCCAGTCTGGGTCAGAGGCTGCCTTTGGGTCCTCATCTCCCCGGGGTTTATCTCTGATTATCACATGCACATTATCACATGTTTACTTCTTTACGTCACCTGTGAGATTCCGAACTTTGAGGGTCCCTCTCCAGAATTTCTTGAACTGAACGAGCCTGTGCCTGAGATGACAAATTGCTCAAAAACAGGGCAGGCTGGCACTAGGGTGAGCAAATGATGTTCCCAGGGTGCAAAATTGAAGGAGATGCCTGCTCTGGGGCCCATTCATTCACCTGAGAGTGAATGCCTCCAGAAGACGCCTCAAGACACCTGGCTGGGCTCACTCCGCTCCTGGCCCTGAGGCAATGGAAAAGGGAAAGCATGTTAACTGTCGAGAACCTATCATATAGAGGCAGTGCGTTACTTCATCTATTCCTCAGAGCAACCCTATAAAGAGGTACTGACACTCTCCTTTGAAACAGGAAGAAACTGAGCTTTGTGACTTTCGGAAGGTTCCAGAACTAATATCATCAAGGCATAACTCACAGCGCAGGCCCTCCTAACGCTGAAGTTCTAGTCTCTGCTCTTGGCGGTCCCAGCTCTGAAGGGAGCTTGCTGTAGAGGCCCCCCTCACTCGGAGGGGCAAGCCGCCTCACCACTCTGAAGAGGGTAGGTGCTCCTCTGCCAGCGCCAGATCCTGACTTTCTAGGTCTGCCTGGAGCCCGGGGAGCTCTCTGCTCCCCACTGTCCCCAGGTGACTCCGAGGCATCTCCTGGGGGTGAGGCCCCCCGCTCCTCCTGATGCCCCCTTCTCAGCACCTGGCTGCACTCACTGCTCTGGATCAGGAAGTCCCCCCTTGGGTCAGCCCTGACCTTCAGGCCCTGTAACCCAAACCCCTCCCCTCGCACCCAGGCCTCGGCGGAGACCCTCTGCATGACCTTCCTGCCTGGAGCTGTACAGGCTTCTAAGTTGTGCTGCTCAGGTGGGACCCCAGCGTTGCTGTTCAGTTGCTCAGTTGTGTCCGACTCTCTGAGACCCCATGGACTGCAGCACACCAGGCCTCCCTGTCCATCACCAACTCCAGGAGCTTGCTGAAACTATGTCCATGGAGCTGGTGATGCCATCCAATCACCCCCTCTTCTCCAGCTGACCCTGGGGGGAGTGGCTGTTTTGCCTGCTGTCACAGGCTCCAGGGGCGGCCCCGGGTGTGGCCTGGTGCTTCCAGGACTCTGCACCAACTTAGAGGCTGCCGAGCAGCAGGCAGGATGGAGGCCTCTGTCAGCAGCTCTCCTCCTGGGCCTGGATGGCTCTGGATTCCCGGCCCCACCCCTTCAGCTCCTGGCACTCCTTCTGCACTCCCTTTCCACACAGCATCACCACCCAGAAGTAGGACCAGTCAGAGGAATCCACTAATGGGGAGCAGCGACCCCGGCCTGCCTCGGTAGGCCTCCTGCATTCCCACCAGCAGAGCCCCAGAGCGGCCGGGCCTGTGGTTGGCAGGGCATCTGGCCACGTTCCAAGTTTCCAGAGTGGAAAGGAGAGGATCCAGCACTCGCTCCGGTGGATTCCAGGGTGCTGAGATCAACAGGTGGCCCAGCTTGGAGCCAACCTGTCTACCCTGATGGAGAAATCAGAGGCTCACCCAGGAAACACGGCTCAAGAGAGGATTTTCTGACTCCTCCCAGCTGCCATCGCCCTCATTACCTCCCACCCCACCTTAGTCCTCATGTTCAGGCCCTTAACTGACCGCTCTGCCCCGTAGGGATGCCTCTAGCCCAAACTACAGACCTTTACTATTAACCTTCCCAAGCATAGCTCGGGCCAGGGACTCTCCCTGCCCATACCTCTGGAGGACATCCCCGTTGGTCTGGCATTCCAAGGCATCCATGACCACACACACTCCCCAAATGAGAGGGCAGAGACCCTTTCATCCCCACTGTTGCCCCTTCCCTACGCCCTCCTGACTCCAACCATTCCCACAGCTCTCCCAACACACAGGAAGTTGTTCATCAACACACAGGACTGCGGAGCAGTCCTTGGGTTTAAGATGCTGCAGAAGGTTCTTTCTTCAGCTGACCTTTATAGACAGGAAGTTCTGCCTTCTATCTAGCTTAATTCCACCCTGCTTGTGGTTCATTTTCATTCCTCAGAGGAGATGGAAAGCAGTGGATTATCTTTCCCTAAATAATAACTCTTCTTAGGCGTTAAGACTATTATTAAGTCACCTTTGAGCCACCTTTCTTCTTCAGCCTAAATAATCCCACCTCTTTTCGTGTTCCTTCAATATGTTACTCCCTGCCCTGTAATTACCTTGGCAGCGCGTCTGAATTTTTTCTAATTTCTCCACATCCAGAATGAAGAAGGCACTTGAGGGCGGATGACAGGAACCAAACTGAGGACCTACTGTGTGCCTGGGACTAACTCTCCACCCCCACCACAAGTTGACATGCACACTAGATTTGATCTTCCTAGTAACCCATGAGGTAGATATTCTTCACCCCCATTTTACAGATGAAGAAACAAAGGCTCATATGGTTGACAGGATTTCTCAATCTAGGCACTATCAACATCTGGGGCCAAATAACTCTGTTGTGGTGACTGCCCTGTGTACCTGGACGATGTTTGGCAGAATCTCTGACCTCTACCCTCTCATCAACCTGTAGCAAACCCACTCTCCCAACTGTGACAATCAAAAATGTCTCCTGACAAATGTCACCGCTGGGCTAGCGGACCTCCCAGAGATACTCAACCACTAAATAACAGAGACTAAACTCAGATCTGTCAGCTTCAAAACACATTCTTTTTATTGCCCCCATGCAACTTTCTAAAACAGAGCCCTGTGGGAAAATAATGAGAGATGCCATATATTTTTTTATGTTTTTATCATTCACTCTCCCAATATCTGGGGCTTCCCAGGTGGTGCTGGTGGTAAAGAACCCACCTGCAGGAGACATTAGAGGCAGAAGTTCAATCCTTGGGTCACAAAGATCCCCTGGAAGAGGCATGGCAACCCTCCAGTATTCTTGCCTAGAGAATCCCATGGACAGAAGTGCCTGGCAGACTATGGCTCACTGGGTCACAAAGAGTCAGGCACTATTGACACGACTTAGCACACACACCTGCACATCCCAACATTTACTTCTTTACCTGTGTCACTGAGATCAATGAACAGATTGCCCTTCTCCAAATCTCACCCCACGCTCTCTAAGTTTACCCATTCTCAATTTGAAAGCAGTAGCTTGGGCCCACTGTAACCACAGAATTTTTTCTAAAATGTTTAATTTCTTAGCATCACTCAATTCAGGCTTACTTCAGGCAACCGGGAGCAAAGAAAATAGAAAATGTATCCTTCTCCTCTAAGAACAGAAGGTCTAATCTGGGGGCTGGATAGACCCTTGAGCAGTTCCGGCACTTACTAAGAAATGCTCAGCCCACTCTTGCACCACCCCTGGGCGGGCTGTTGGAAAGTAGGGATCCCAAGTCCACTGGGCAATGGCTTAGATTAAAGATGCCAAGCAGTCAGCTTAAGGGGTCATCTGAGACCAGCCTTTGGCACAGTGAAGTCACTACCATAAACTAGAGCAGATGAATACAGTGGGTTGCAAATTGTGAAGGGCATGTGAGTGACAAAGTGGGGCAGGATAATGGGACCAGGCGCCTGTGGGCTGCATTTGCTATTTCTGTGCCGCAGCCTAGGGTGTGCGGTCTCCTCTGTTCCTGACTCGGTTTTACCGCCTCTGTTCCAGGTGTCCAGGTGGGAAAAAAATTTCTGGTTTGTACGTGGTGAAGCTTTCCACTTATTCTCCTGGGCTTTCATGTGAAGGCTTTATTATAGCTACTTCCTTTCTTTCCATCTATCAAAATCAGATTCATTCTTCAAGATCCATTTAAATGCTGCTTCCAGCCTCTCTCCTCTACCCGTCACCACCCACTCTCTGTTCTGGCCAAATCAGTCTGCCGATCTTACCAAAACAGACCTTGCAGCTTCCTCTGAACGTTCCCTTTTCTCATCTGCTCTTTTAACCTGCATCTTTTGAGAATCTGCTCTGTGCCAGGCACTCTTCTGGGCACTGAGGACACTGCAGCATACAAAACAGACAAAAATCTCTGCCTTATTGTACCAAGTGAAATAAGTCAGAGAAAGACAAACACTGTTTGATATCACTTACATGTGGAATCTAAAAAATACAACAAACTAGTGAGTGTAACAGCAACAAAGAAGCAGACTCACAGATAATGGACAAACCAGTGTTGGCCAGTGGGGTGGAGGGGGAACACAAAGGCAGGAGAATGGGAGGCACAAACCGTCGGGTGTAAGGTAGACTCAAGGATGTGTTGTACAACATGGGGAATATAGCCGATATTTTCTGCTAGCTGTAAATAAAAAGTAACCTTTAAAACTGCATTAAATAGTTTTAAATTTTAAAAAATTCCCACTCAGTTTTTAGGGGGAGAAGCTGACATTTTGGTATCATTATTCCTACCAGAAGGCTTTGACTTCACCCACTCCAACTTAAACTTTAACAACCCAGCCCTACCTTCAGCTGTAGGTCCTCCTCCATGAAGCCCTCTCTTTTTTTTCCCCGAGCAGCATCCCTCCTCATCCTGGACTTCAACTGCCTTTACTCCATGAGCTGTGTTTGGCACATCACACATCGCCTTTTATTACTGCGTGTGTCTGTCCTACCTCCCGACTCTAATGGGAGCTCCCCGGAGGGCAGGAAGTATGTTTGTTTTACCTCTGTAGCCCTGCAGCATTCAGCAGAATGTCTGGCACAAAGAAAGAAAAACAGCATTAAAGTAATAATAATAAGGGCCTACCGTTGATCTGAGTACTTAATAAACTAGAGCTCATTTGATCCTGGTGACGAGCCTATGGGGCTGGTGGGGGCTCGCTCAGGGTGAAGGGTGGGTGGCGGTGGCAGGCGGCAGAGTGGACAATGTTGTGCACCCGGAGGATGAGCTGGCGGATGCAGGTGTGGGCTCGGAGCAGGACCTGGACTGGAGTCCTGGCCCCATCACTTATCAGCTGGATGTCCTTTGGTGGGTGATTTCTCTTCCCTCAGCTTCTGTTTCCCTTTCAGTGCCTCAAGATAATCAGAGCACAGCACCCACATCACAGAAGGGCATGACAGTGACATGAGCTCATGCAGGTATTACATCTCCAGCACAGTGCCCGACAGGGCTTCCCAGGGGGCTCAGCAGTAAAGAAGCCACCTGTCAAGCAGGAGACGTGGGTTCGATCCTTGGGCTGGGAAGAACCCCTGGAGAAGGAAATGGCAACTCATTCCAGTATTCTTGCTTGGGAAATCCCATAGAAAAGGAGCCTGGAGGGCTGCAGTCCATGGGGTTGCAAAAGAGCCGGACACAACCTGGCGACTAAACAAAAACAACAGTGCCTCGCACCCTAGAAGCATTCAACACATGGTGCCTGCTGCTGTTATTATTGTTTCCCCCTTCCAAGAATGCCCCACACCTGCTTCCTGTCCCATCCTGCCTCAGTCCCCCAGCCCCCAGCCACCCACTTCGCACACACCTCTTTCCACACCCTCAGCGGAGCAGAGGAAAATTGGAGAGCAGTATACTGAGAAGATACTCTTCTTTGCTACCTTATTCCTCGTCTTCCAACAAATGAGCCCTGAAACAAATAGATCCTAGATGTCACGACTCATTTATACTAACCCAGCCCTGGGACCAGGGAGGGAATGGAAGCTCTGCCTGGGTGCTGACAGAGCGACAGAGACTCAAAAGTACAAGAGGTCAAGGGCCAGTCTGGAAGCCAGCCATGAGCAGTATGCTATCATCTCTTCCTGGGCTACTGCGGAAATCAACTGAGCTCTTTCACTAGAAATCTGAGGCTGCTGTAAAACACACACACACACACACATACACACACACACACACACACACCAGCGGGCTCAGAATGCGGGCTTAAAATGACCTCCTTGGGGAAGCAGCTCTATTTACATCACCTGCTAACACTAAGGGCTTGTTTGTCCCCTGTTTTTTTGCTTGTTAGACCCCCCAGCTCATGACCTTTGGTCAGTCCACATTTTGCAGGTATCAGGGGTGCCAAATCCTCCCTATTTCTCATTCTAGACAGTGGCTGGGATCTATGGTGGCCTCCTTCTTCCCTGGCTTTCATCTGTCTCTCCCTCTATTTCTGCCTGCAGCAGTGAAGCATCAATTATACACTCCAATTATGTGATGATACATATTTTCACTAATTAATAATAATTCTTGCTACTCATCCTGCCAACTCCTATTGGAGGACCCCGGAGGGCAATTGAGAGGATAAGTCACAGTTTTGACACCAGGAGGAAAGGGGTAAGGCCTGTAGAATGCCTGGGATGAAAGAGAAACTGAGATACAGCAAGGTCACTCTTCTGAGTCAGACAGAGCGGACCACTGAATCTGAGACATGATTTTGTCTTGGTGGATTTTTTACCCAAATGTACAGGCCTGTGGGACAGTGCTGCTGCCTGGAGAATGGGCAGGAAGAAAAAAGGAGTTTAGCCCAGGAGTAGTACTGAATACTTTGTAGGTGTTAAACTGGCTGTCATTAAGGTTAAAAGTTCCTCCTATTTATAGAAATCAAAATTTTCTGTTTACATGTCTTACTGTGTCCTCCCCTCTTGAGATATAATATGCTGCCAGGAAAAATTACTTGATGATCTGGATGAGAGTATCGCTCTCTTTCTCAGTCATGTATCAGAACAGGACAGCCCTGGGAGGTCACCTGATCCAACTTAAACTTATTTTGCAGAGGCAGAAGCTTGAAGCCCAGAGCCAGTACAAACTGCAAAATAGCTCAGTGCCAAGTCCATTGGCAAATTTAATTACTGAAACCATACAATGAGGTAAATTTTATTAGGAAATGGGGTCTGAGAGAGACTTGCCCGAGGTCACATGCTTGTAAGTGACAGAGCTGTGACTAAACCTAGGTCCCAGTACATTCCAAAACCACTGACTCTTTCACTGCGTCATGTTGACAGCACAGCCAATTAGTGGCAGAAGACACGAGCACTTTGATGCAGATGACAAACCCATGAGCTCTTGGAACAGAAGATAAGCCAAACTGACAAAGAACAAGACATTCCTTCCTTAAGCTGAGTCTTCCTGGAGCCAAATCTCATTTTGATTGGTGCAGACAGCAGACCTAGTCACTGAAAAAAAAAAAATCAATCGAAGCTGTTTTCACACTGAACAGACTGGGCAGTGGATGGGCCTGATGAGTGGAGGTCCAACAGTTCATCCAGGCTGAGTTGAAGCTCTGAGTGATGGCAGGGTTAGAGCTGCCCGCCTGGCAGAAGAAATCTCACAGGACTGAGTCCAGCCACCTGTGAGCATGGAGCAAATCACCTGCCACTCAGTGGCCTGGGGGCATGACCAGCAGACAGAGCTCACCCCTGCCTCCACCACAAGGGCGAGATTGAGGGTCAGGCCCTGTTTGGGTTGACTCTCCAATCAAGGGCAGAGGTGGCTTCAGTGGACTTGGAGAGTCCAGGCAGGCTCAGATCGTATGTCCAGGAACAAGCAAACTCCTCAAAAGGAGGCAATTCCATGAGTTTGCCCCTGTGTCTCTCAGTGCTCCACTCTGCAGTTACCTGCCCCCTGCTCCTCCGGGGAGCCCAACAGAGAGGCAGCCGTTAGCCAAGCCCTGAAGCATTCCCGTCACAGAAGCAGGTCTGAGATCCCTGCCAGTCACTTGCCCCAGCTGCTTAGTTTTGAGAAAATGATAAAAACCTCAACCTCACAGTTCCAGCTCAGAGATCAGATGTTACCTCTCCTTCTCACACCTACATCTTTTTATCTGCCCTCTTCATTGAACTGATTTGCCACATTGTGAACTAATTTTCTGTATAATCTTCTACGGCCTCTATTAGAGGTTGAGCAGTATTAAGATGCTATTATGTGCGAGAAGATTTACATATGACCAATCGTATGTGAAAAGATGTTCAACATTAGTCATCGTGGAAATGCAAATTAATAACAATTAGATACCACTGCACACCCATTAGAATGACTAAACTCTAAAAGAAGCACACTCCAAGGCTAGAAGGATGTGGAACTCTGTACCGCCTCACGTAGTAGACTCATCCTTTCCTGGTGGGAGAATAAAAATGTACAATAACTGCACTGGAAAAATAGGCAAATTCTTAAGAAGTTAAACGTACAATTACCAATGACCCACCCCATTCCACTACTAGGTATTGCCCCAAAGAAATTAATTATGTGTCTACACAAAGACCCATATACATATGTTCATAGTAGATTTACTTGTATTAGTAATATCAAAAATTGGAAACAGTATGTCCATCAATAGGTGGCTAGATCAGTAAATGACTGTGTCACTATACAGTCAATGGAATAATGCTCAGGAAAAAGAAAAGTAATATTCCACAACCAAATGGATGACTCTCAACATATGCTGAGTGAAAGAGATACAAAAAAGGAAGTAGTATTAATTCTATTTATATGAAACTCTGGCGGGGGGGCAGGGTGGAAGAAATTTAATCTAAAATGACATGAAAGCAAAACAATAATTGACTGGGGTCAGGAGTGGTGGGAGATTGACTAGGAAGGAGCACGGGGGACCCTGGGGTTTTGGAAATGTTTATATTGTGATTGTGGTGCTGGTTACATGAGGCGAAACATTTGTCAAAACTCACAGAGCTCTACACACTCAAAATAGGACTGCAAATTACACCTCAATAAAATTCGGGAAAAGGCTGTGTACAAGACTATTAAGAACAACCTTAACTTTGGATTTAAATGACATTTTTAAGTTAACAGCATTGAAATCTAACCCAAATTTAAAATAAAAAGAACAACTGTCAAATAAACATTCAAAGAACACATGCACCCACATGCGTACAAACAGGCCTGTGTACACACACACGTGCATGCGTGCACAATGATGCTGTTACGATGGACTCTGACCTGGGGACCCAGGAATACCTGAAAGCTGCCCTTAAAGAGATGGAAAGGAGGAAAGCAAGACAAAGAAATAAGGTCTTTATTTATTTTATTTTATTTTTTTTTGTAATCAGCCATGGCTTTGTCTCCAATCTCCACTGCAGAAGCCTGGGAGGCTAAACTGGAGCATGTGGGAGGTCCCGTTTGCTGGTCCAGGTGGGCTTGAATGGTATAAAATCAAATAAGTCCCTCCATCCAACTCAACCCCATGTGCTCAAAGCCAGAGTCTCCAAATCTACTCTTCAGCTGGACGCGGCCCCAATCAACACCCAGAAGAAAGGACACAGAAAGGGGCCTCCACCCATTCAGGTCTGTTTCCTCCCCTAGGATGGAGACACTCAACCTCTGGAATCTAGTGCCTGATGATCTGAGGTGGAGCTGACATGATAATAGTAGAAATAAAGTACACAATAAATGTAATGCACTCGAATCATTCTGAAACCCTCCTCTCCGTTCATGGAAAAGTTGTCTTCCACAAAACCAGTCCCTGGTGCCAAAAAGGTGGGGACCACTGTCCTGGGGCATCACCCACTGGCTCATGCAGCCTAATCCATGTTCAGTATACCCTTACTCTATAATAGAGTGTGCAAACTCAAACACCTGTAGGGACTTACCTGTAAGGAAAAGAAACAGGCAGAATGCAGTGGGCCCAGGAACACATGAGTCCGACGTGAATGGAGCACTGTATTTCAGCACTATATTCCAGAGACAGCCCAGAGTTGACAAGTGGGAATGCAGGA
Organism: Madoqua kirkii; assembly: GCA_006408675.1. Taxonomy (NCBI): domain Eukaryota; kingdom Metazoa; phylum Chordata; class Mammalia; order Artiodactyla; family Bovidae; genus Madoqua; species Madoqua kirkii. The sequence continues at coordinate 1,356 of SJYC01048170.1, read as the reverse complement.
CCAGTGCTGTCAAGCCTTCAAGAGAAGCTCCCAATTCGAACTTTTCTATGAGCAGTCTTGACTTTAAATATTGGCAGCACATTTTTAAATTTTTAAACATGGTACAGGCCAGACAAGACCCAAGCTCAAACCAAAGCACTGAAGAGCCATCAAGGGTTGATACTGTTCTAGGGGCTACCTTGGTGGTGTCTGAGGGCACATTCCCCACTGGAAGGGTCAGATTTCAATTTCCCAGTCAAGGCACAAATCCTCTTTGTTCAGTAAGCTGTTTTCTAGTCCATCCTTACAACCTCCGGTGAGTGAGGGGTGGAGAATTTCATTATGGGATGGTACATTCTCTCCTCTCCCCGCTGCAGCTGGCTCTGACCATGCCTTCAGGATTTGGCCAAGAGTCACCTACTCTAGGAAGTTTCCCCTGATCCCTCACACCTAGGCTGTGTGTGAGCTTGTCTATGCCCCATGCAGTCCTCCCTGTCCCAACGCCTTCCACGCTGCATATGTATCTCAAAGTTCCTAAGAGTGGGCACGGTGGTAGGGTTTTACATCTAGTAATTAACACACACAGTAGGTCTATCAGCAAGCCTTTTTTTTAATTGCAAGTGACAATAATCCATCTGCTTAGCTCAGTATAAAGGAAACATATTCTCCATATAAGCAACCAGGATGGCATAAGACTGCATTCAGACAAAACTGGAGCAGGGGTTAACCCAACATCACCACATCTAATCTCATGCCACCTCTGAGTCCCACTGCCCTCTTCACGGTGGTCTCTGTCTCAATGCCCATGTGGTAGCAAGAGGGCAGCCACAGAAAGATGATCCAAGATGTGCAATCCACCGCTGTTATCACCCCGTATGGATGAGGAAACTGAGATACAAAGACGTCAGGTAACTTACTGTGACCCCGTAGCTGTGAAGTGAAGGAGCGAGGAAACAAAGGAAGCAGTCTGTCACCAGAGCCCAGGTGTTGGCACTACCAAATTCTGCCCCTCAAGACGTGCTTGCCTCTTGGTCGGTCCAGATGTGGCCTCTTACGGTCCTGGCCTGAGTGACACAATAGCGTCCCCTTGCTGCCCCCTAGTATCAGCAGTACATGATGGTGCGGCGGGGACAGAAGGAGCACAGTGGAGAAGAGACTGGGAGGCAGCATGCACAGAGGGCCCCAGACCTCACCCCATGGCTCTCTGCGTGCCCAGACAGCGAGTTCTCTGAGAGTCCCCCTGACCCGCTGCCTTCCATAGCCACGTTTAAGACGGACCCTGAGGAAGATGCAACTTCCCAAAGGGAGCTCTTCTGCTCAGTGAGGAACTGGGGAACCTGAGGACTGCCGTAGGTGATGGCATCTTATGCAGGTCTT